>CAUYPK010026745.1:0-77183 GCA_963574355.1 Loris lydekkerianus | reverse complement strand
AGGATTCTACTGTGTTTCTCAGATCTTTGAGGGATGCAACTTCTTGTCTCAATGATTCAAAATCTTTGGTCATTTGCTCTTTGAATCTGTTGAATTCTTGAGATAACCTTTGGAATTCTAATTCGATCTTATTTGCTATCCAAATCCTGAATTCGATTTCTGACATCTCAGCTATTTGTTTGTGCATGGGGTCTTGTGCTGTTTCTGCCCCATTGATCCTTGGGGGAGTTGATCTATTCTGATTATTCATATTGCCAGAGTTTTTCTGTCGATTTCACCTCATGATTGCTTTTCACCGTTGCCTCTGGCCGTCCTCAGGGTTGGGGAGACGTCTCTCCAAGGTTAGACCCCAGTGGGATCACTCTATTGTTGTTGGATCTTTGTAGGGAGTGACCCTTTGTAGTTCCTCTGGGGCTGCTGTAGTTAGGGAGTTCTGGTTGTGGAAGCAGCTCCGGTGTGTGACACACCTGGATTCAGCAACAGGGCTGGGGGTGGTGCACTCGGTTCTCTGTGCCTCGCGCCCAGTGACTTTGGCATAGAGAACCCAAGGCTCTAGCAGTCTCTGGCCAGGAGAAGGTCTCTGCGCAGAGGCAGGGAGGGCTCCAGAGGGCACACAGCTACCAGAGTCCCTGGGCAGATGGATGAGCTAGTGTGGAGGCTGGGAGGACACAGGAGGGGGGATGCAGGGTTGCGTGGCTCCCACAGTTCCTAGTCAGGGAATGTGAAGCCCCGGTGGGTGCAGGTCACCGGTTGGGGGTCGCTGCATACCTCTTATGGAGGTCTGGGCGGCGCCAAGCGCAGGAGTTTGAGGTTGCTATGAGCTGTGATGTCAGGGCACTCTACCCAAGGCAACAGCCCAAGGCTCCAGTGTGCCAAAACTGTCTCACTCTGCCCCTAAGGATTAGGGCTGTGAGGCATTTCAGTCCTCACCTTTAAGCTGCTCAGTCACTAGGTTACTTTGTCCTGCCCGTTCCTTGCTCTGGGACCCTGAGGATGGAGCTTGCCGGAGCAGTTTTTTCACACAATGGCTTTCACTGAGCCCAGCTCAGTGGCTCATTCTGGGGACCCAGACAATGCCCAAAGTTCTCCATACTTTTGCTCAAGCTCTCCCCAAGGCAGCTCAACTAAGCGCCAAATCGAAGAACACCAAAAGAGTTCACAGGTAAGGCCTTTCCAGTTTGCTGTCTCTGTGCTGCTTGTACTCACGGTTGCCAGCGTGATTAGGTCGATCGAACACACGCAGCCACTTGCCAGTTTTCCACTGTTCTTGTCCTCCTCCTGGGGTCCATAAGTTCCTTGCTGGCTCCCTGTATCCTCAAAGGGATGATCATAGGCAGATCCCACCGGCAAGAGATGTCTGGAGTCTTGTCTCCCCAGACTCGCCGTGCCCAGTTGCAGGGAAGCTGTTACTCAGCCGCCATCTTTAATCCTATCCGTCATAGAGCTTTTTACCTTATGTTTTCTTCTAGTAGTTTTATAGTTTTAGGTCTTATATTTAAGCCTTTAATTCATTTTTAGTTGACTTTTATATGTGGAATAAGATATGGATCTATTTATATTCATATTCTCTAATTCTGTAAGGGTGGAATGTAAAGTATTAATAATTTTATCCTTGCTAGGATAATTAAAAGACATAACTTTAAAAAATAACTGTAGCTACAAAAACTGTTAAAAATATAAATTCCACAATCAAATGTAAATTTAGACATCAAAAGCATAAAGATTAGGAAGAAGGAGTGAATGTGGAGATTATTTGTATATTATTAAAGGCAAATTATTATCAGTTTAGGCTATTGTAAGGATATTTTATGTAAGCTTCATGGTAATAAAAAACCAAACACCTATAGTAGTTGCACAAAATACAAAAAAAAGTTTTAAAATATATAAAGGAAGATAGCAAAAGAGGAATAAAGAAACAGAGTATCTGCCTAACAATCAGAATACAAATCATGAGATGGTGGTAGTAAATCCTTACCTATGGATAATTAATTTGAATGTAAGTGGATTCAAATCTTTAATAAAAAGGCAAAGTAGATAAATGAATAAAAAAAATAAGATCCAACCATATACTGTCTGCTAGAGACTCGCTTTACTAGTGAGGACACATAGACAGAAAGTAAAGGAATAGAAACAGATAGCGCATGCAAATGTAAACCCAAAGAGAGCCAGGGTAGTGAGGCTTATAACAGACAAAAGAAGCTTTAAGCCAGAAACTAGGAAAGGTGACAAAGAAGATCATTACATAATGATAAAGTGGTTAATTCACCATAACAATGTATATAGGAGTGTACATACATGTATACACACACTCACACTCAGAGGGTGCCAAAAATGTGTACACATTTTAAGAAAATAAACTATTAAATTTGTATTACTCAAGTCACACTAACTTCTACAATTATAAGAGGTGCTCAATGTGATTTGTGTTCTTTTGTTATTGGTATATATTTTGTATTGCAATTTTAATATCTTTTTTTTTTCCTTTCTTAAAATATGTATACATTTTTGGTACCCTCTGTATATATGTACCCAACATTAGAGTACCTAAATGCATAAAGCAGTTATTAAATGATCTGAAGGAAGAGATATGCTGTAATACCCCACTTTTAACAATGGGCAGGTTATCTAGACATAAAATTAATAAAGAAATACCACGCTTGCATTACATTTTAGACCAAACAGACCTAGTAGACACATGGAACATTCTATCCAATAGCTGCCGAATACACATTCTTCTCAAGTGTACATTGAATACGATAGATCATAGGTTAGGTCACAAAACAAATCTTAACAAATTTAAAAGGACTAAAATCATGTTAGGTATCTTTTCAGATCATAGTAGCATGAAATTAGAAATCAGTAACAGGAGAAATCTTGGAAAATATACATATATATGTAGAAATTAAACAATATACTTGTAATCAACCAAGGGTTAAAAAAGACGTAATGTGCAAATGGAAACACAATACACCAAAACTTGAGAAATGCAGCAAGAGTAGACCTAAAAGGAAAATTTACAGCAATGAATACCTATATTTAAAAAGAAAGGAGATCACAAACAATCACACCTCAAGGAACGAGACAAAGAATCAGCTAAGCCCAAAGTTAGCAGAAGGAAGCGTGTGACAAAGATGAGAGCAGAAATAAATTAGATAGGGACTAGAAAAACAATAGATAAAAGCAACGAAACTAAGAGCTGGTTTTTGAAAACATAAAGTTGATAAATCCAAAAACCAAACACCTATAGTAGTTGCACAAGTCTGTTAATTACCAAAAACAGACTACTCACATATCAGGAGACATTACAATTGACACTATCAAGATATAAAAGATGGTAACAAACTAATGTGAATAAATATATGCCAATGAATTCAATAACTTAGAAGAAATGAATAAATTCCTAAAAACATGCAACCTACCAAGACTGAAGCATAAAGAAATAAAAAATCTGAAAAGATCAACAATGAGTAAGGAAATTGAATCAATAATAAGAAGTCTCCTACCAAAGAAAATTCCCGAACCAGACGGCTTCTCTGCTGAATTTTACCAAACACTTAAAAAATAACTAATAGTAATTCTTCACAAAATCTTCCTAAAAATCTACCTCCAAACTCATTTACAAGGCTAGCATTACCTTAATACCCCAGACAAGGACAGTACGAGGAAAGTAAATTATAGGCCAACATCCCTTATAAATACAGTCACAAAAATTCTCAACAGAATATTAGCAAACTAAATTCAAGAACACATTAAAAGAATCATCATGAAAAAATGAGATTTATCACTGGGATGCAAAGATAGTTTAACATATGTAAATTAATAGAGCCCATTAATAAAATGAAAGGTAACACTCATATGATCATCTCATTAGATGCAGAAAAAGCATTTGATAAAATTCAATTCCCTGTCATGATTTTTTTAAAAAGCCTACCAACAGATTAAGTATAGACAGAATATACTTCAATAAAACAAAGCCCATGTATGACAAATCTGTAGCTGATATTCTCAGTGGTGAAAAGTTGAAAGCTTGTTCGCTACAGTTAGGGGAAAGATGAAGATGACCATCCTCACCACTTCTTTTCAACATGTTATTCAAAGTCCTAACTAGCACAATCAGGCAAGAGAAAGAAAATCATACTAATAGGAAGGGAAGAATTGATTTACTGATGACATGATCTTATATATAGAAAACCCTAAGGACTACACCAAAAAAACAGAACAGTAAAAATTGCAGGATATAAAATCAAAATATAAAATAAGGAGCATTCCCTTATACTAATAACAAATTATCTGAAAAGGAAATTAAGAAGACAATACCATTTACAATAGTAAAAAAATAAATACTTATGAATAAATTTAACCACAGAAGTAAAAGATCTGTAACTCAAAACTATAAAACACTAACTAAAGAAAATACAAATAAATAGAAAGATATCCCATGTTCATGAACTGGAAGAAGTAATATTGTGAAAATATTCATACTACCCAAATCAGCTATCTGCAGATTCAATGCAATTCTTATTACAATTCCAATGTTACTTTTTAATAAAAATTGCTAAAACAATCCTTGATTTGGTTTGGAGGTCTAAAAACCACAAGTCGCCAAGACAATCTCAAGCCAACACAACAAAGCTGGAGGTATCACCCTCTCCGATTCCAAAACGTTTAATATTATTGTCATTAAAACAGCATAGTACTGGCATAAAAACAGACATATTGACCAATGGAACAGGATAGAAAACCAAGAAATAAACCTACACATTTATAGTCAACCGATTTTTGACAAAGGTGCCAAGAACACAAGAATCTTGACTGCAGAGAAAGAGGAGATGGAATGGCCAAGATCTTAGTAACGCTGGTGAACAAATAAGTCATGAACTCTCAAGATTTTTATTATGCAGACCAGCAGAAAATGAAGACTTTAAAACAGAATAGCTGATTGTGCTGTTAAGAACTTGGAAACTTAACATACAGAATTAAATCACAAGTGCTGTTTGTTAAATAGTCTCCTTGACAAACTTGATACTTATTCTAAAAGTGCTTCATGGCTTAAAATATTTGGCCAACTCCAGCTGCAAAATTACTGCTCAAGCTAATGACACATTCTTTTGATGTCAAATCTCATCTTGAGAAAAAGGATTTAAATATTAAAAAATAGCCCAAGGCCATTAAGAATTTGATCTGATGAGTGAGTGTATTAAACTACATGGTCCACCACTCCCCTTGCTCTCTTGCACAGTGACTGTGGACAGTATTGAGACTAAATATTTTTTCTGTCTACCTTCCCCTCCTTTCCCCTTCACTCCCCTTCCCTTCTCCTCCCCTTCCCCCCTTCTCTTCCCCTCCCCTGTCCTCCCCTTCTCCTCCCCACCCCTTACCTCCCCTTCCCTTCTCACAATGAAAAAATTTAAAAATATACATATTTTGGAAACACAGTCTCACCTGTTGCCCAGGATGGAGGACAGTGGTGCCATTATAGCTCACTGTAGCCTTGAACTACTGGCCTCAAGTGATTCTCCCACCTCGGCCTCCCAAATTGCTAGGACTGCAAGTGTTACTCACCACGCCCAGCTAAATTTCTTATATGTGTAATTTGTAAAATGACCCTGAAGACCATCTTAAAAGAAGAATAGAAAAGTTACTGAAAGGTCTGTTCAGAGCAACCAAAGCACCTTTGGGACAAGTAAGCCATCCCAGTGTGACTTCTTAGAGAAGCTGTAACACTCACTGGGCTACATAGGTTTGAGCAAGATTCATTTAAAAAATTACAATCAATATCTCTACCAGAGCTATGATCAAAACCAAGTTAATATTTTGCCTTGTTACCTTCTCTAAAGGTTGGAAAAAGGAAAACAAGCTCCTTAAGCTCCAGAACTTTTTAGAAAGGCCTCTGTCTTTATCTCCTGCCACACACATGAGGGACAAGGAGAGCATGAGAGAGACCACAAGCTCACCGCCTGTAAGGACAGAGACATAATGGGTTCTGCCATGGGCGTGTGATGAGTTCCTACCAGCCAGACCCTTTTCACTTCATAATTCACTAATTCACTGTGGAGAGATTGGGTATTGCATCACTTGCCTCCAAACTCTTTAGACCAAAAGTGTAAATGCTAGCAATGTGTTAATTTATATCAAATGTAATTGTAAGTTCCCCAAAGTAATTTGTAAAATAAACACATATCAGGTTTTTAGGAAACAAATACATTTTATATTTGACCGTGTCAGTGATTTTTGGAAGCCAAGAGATAGAGATGTTGGATATATCCCCTCTGTTCCTAATTGAGCTGAAGCAAATTTATTTGAATTATCTGACAGCTCTATCAGACTCTATTTTACATGTAACCAGCACATACCTGTCCTAGAAAAACTCATCTACCAATAAATTGCCTCTTGATCAGAACGTTGGTCAACATTTGGATCAGTTAGAAACCTCCACCTCAGTGCCACTCTAAACTGGCTGCCTTGCAAAAGACAGTCAAAAGTAGGTTGCTGTGGCTGGTGTATAATATGTTAAGGCTGAGGAGATGGGGTCTGATGGAAGTCTGGATGCTCGGGCTCCCCTCAGTCCTCCCTCCTGTGACTGCCTGTAGTGTCTCCCACCTGCCATGAGGACAGGACTTGGACTTGGAGCCTTGGGGAGAACCTGATTTCTGGGCACATTTCCAGTGTGCTACTCAAGCCCAGTACTGAAGCCCTCTAAAAGCTGCCATGAAACCACAGAGTCATAGGAGATCTGGGCGCCCTCTCTGCTTCTCTTGTGTTACTAACACTGATTTCTTAGTCTGTTTTTTTCTGCCATAAAAAAGAAAAAATACCTCAGACTGGGTGATTTATAAAGAACAGAAATTTATTTTCTCAAAGTCCTGGAGGTTGGGGAAATCCAAGGGCAAGGAGGTGGCAGGTTTGGTTGTCTGGTGGGGGCTATTCTTTGCTTCCAAGATAGTAGTGTCCTCTTCAGGGACACAAGGTGAAGGGCACAAGGTTCAACTGTCATTAAGGAGAGGAAGACTCAAGAAGGAAGGTCAAAAGCTAGGGTCCAGCCTTTGCGTCACTACACTTTCAGTTATTCCAGGTCCCCCAGTCACTGAAAGCTCCCCCCACCCCAACCCAAGTCACCCCTCTCTCCTGAACCTTCTAACCTTTGAGGGCCCTAAGAAGGCCTGGCCCTATAAATGGATTGGGCAGAGTGGTGTACACTGTACAGCAAAGACTGGGAGGGCGCAGGCACTCTCCTCTTCCTTCCCTTCAAGCCAATAGTGATGACCATGATGATGATGATGACAATGACAATTGTAGAGTTTGGAAAGCAAATACCAAGTGCCAGCCATTATACAGATATTATTAATATTCAAAGAAACTTTATAAATAGCCAATGGTAAAACACAGCCTTGGATGAGATGAGCCAGCTTACCCAAGTCCTTATTCTATTTTTTTTTTTTATTAATATGAGAGCACATATGATTTACATTACATTGTGTTTATAAGGTAAAGTCCCAGTTGCAGTAAAGTCCTTCACCCAGGAAGTATGCATATACCCACACATTGCACCTGTTAGGTGGGAGCTTACCAAACTCCCTACCCCCATTCCGCCTTCTTGAATTTAATTGTTTTTCTCTCATATGGGCCTGTAGTTGTTAATACACTAGTTTCAACTTAGCATTGAGTCCATGTAATGCTGCTTTTCCATTCTTAAGAGAATTTACTTAGAAGAATGTTCTCTGAATCCTTCCTGGTAAATACAAAAGGTACAAAGTCTCTGTCTTTTTTATGGCTGAATAGTATTCTATGGTATACATACACCACAGTTTATTAATCTATTCATGGGTTGATGGGCACTTGGGTTGTTTCCACATATTTGTGATTGTGAATTGAGCTGCTATAAACATTTGAATACAGATATCCTTATGGTAAAATGATTTTGCTTTGGGGTAGATATTTAGCTAGTTATGGGATTATAAGATCAAATAGAAGGTTTACCGCACATACTCAAGTATAAGCCGACCCGAGTATAAGCCGACCCCCTTAATTTTACCCTAAAAACTGGGAGAACTTAGTGACTCGAGTATAAGCCAAAGTGGAAAATGTAGCAGCCACTGGTAAATTTCAAAAATAAAAATATATACCCAAAACAATTACAATAATTGAGGAATCAGTAGGTTAAATGCTTTTCAATATTTATTGCTGAAGAAAAACTAAACTAGCAACAACTTTAAAACTTTAAATAAAGTGCAGAAAACCGTAGCTTAACAGGTAATCAGCAGACGGCAGAAGACGACTGGAGACTACATGCATTTGATTAGGTGTGTGTGCACTGAATCAAATAACCTGTATGACCTGAGTATAAGCCGAGTTCAGGTTTTTCGGCACAAATTTTGTGCCGGAAAAAACTCGGCTTATACTCGAGTATGTGCGGTATTTGTAACTCCAAATGTTTCTTTCTCTCTGTTGTATCCTATCATGCAGATATCAAATGTGCTGCTTAATCATCAACCTGTTTTAGGCAATAGGGGTATTTCCAACATTTTGTAAGTGTAAATATCTCTGTTCTGAACATTACTGTGAAAGTGACATTTTTTCCTTTGGTAGATTATTTCTTTAGGGTATATTCCATACAGTGGAATTACAGAGGCAAAAGATACAGTGTGTGTTTTGTTTTGTTGGGGTTTTGAGACAGAGTCTCACTATGTCGCCCTGGGTAGAGTGCCGTGGCGTCACAGCTCACAGCAACCTCAAACTCTTGAGCTTAAGCAATTCTCTTGCCTCAGCCTCCCTAGTAGCTGGGACTACACGCGCCCGCCACAACACCTGGCTATTTTGTTGTTGTTGTTATTGTCATTGTTGTTTAGCAGGCCAGGGCCAGGTTTGAACCTGCCAAACCCGTGTATGTGGCCAGAGCCCTAACCACTGAGATACAGGCACTGAGCCAGTACAGTGTGCTTTTAAAAACAGATTTTTTTTTTTTTTTCTATTTTTAGTAGAGACAGGGTCTCATTCTTTCTCAGCCTGGTCTCAAACTCCTGAGCTCAAGCAATCCACCTGCCTCAGCCTCCCAGAGTGCTAGAATTACAGGTGTGAGCCACTATGCCTGGCCTAAAAACAGATTTGTTATACATTGTTCTCTGTGGTGATCCAGCCAATAAGAGTTTGGTATTGACTTAGAATGATTTTTGAGCACGTTTAATGCCAGAAGGAAGAAAGGTTATTTGAGGAAAACAGTCCAGGTACTAGAGAGAAAGGGAGCAAAATGGAATGATGCTTTTTAGGATTCCAGTGAAGGATTAACCTTGAGGAGGAGAAGGTATGGCTCTTTCTACCCCCTGACTTGTAGGATGAAGTCCAGGAGAGATGGCTGAAGTTCCTGCTAAGAACTTCATTTCTTCATTAAAATAGAGCCAAGACAACTTGCTGAGGTGGGAGGTAGGGGGATAGCAGTGGGAGATTGAGGTCTTAAAGGTCTTAATTAACCACAGTGAGGAATGAGTCTGGGCATACAAGAGATGAATGAAAGTCTTGTTCTGCAGGGGTGAGGACTGAGCTGGACCCATGAATTCATAATGGGCTAAGTCTTTAAAGTCCTCTGGCCTAGAGAAGCAGCTGGGGCGGGCACCAGGATGGGGGGTTGCTTGGCATATTTAGGGCAAAATTTCTGAGGAGGCAGAATTTAAGATGGCAGTGAAGCAGCTGGCCCTGAGGCCAGAGGTGGAGGGAAGGGCCACAGATTCAAGCTGGATGTTGGTTGTCAGCCAGAGTGAGGAGGCAGAGGAGTTACAGGCTCCAGTGAGAACAGAAAACAGGTTTGGAATGTGAAGGATGAGCGATAAGGACATTATTGACAGGGGAAGAATTTAATTTTAATTTTAAAATTTGGCAGAGGCTGTTTTGACTTTTGTTTATCATTGTATAATGTTTGGATGTTTTTTATATGGGCACATGTAACCAGTAGCACTTTTTAAATAAATATTTGAAGGCCCAGTGTGGTGGCTCATGCCTATAATCCTAGCACTCTGGGAAGCTGAGGCCAGTGGATTGCTTGAATTCACAGGTTTGAGATCAGCCTTAGCAAAAGTGAGACCCCCTGTCTCTACTAAAAATAGAAAAACTGAGGCAAGAGGATCACTTCAGACCAAGAGTTGGAGGTTGCTGTGAGTTATGATGCCATGGCATTCTACCCAGGGTGACAGCTTGAGACTCTGTCTCAAAAAAATAAAATAAAACAAACAAATAAATAAACAAATATTTGAAATCTCCAGAGTAGAGCTGTGCCCTCAGGGTGTGGCTGGGTTGCCCCAAGATGGATGGAAGAGAAATGAAGATGCAGGAGGGTTGTGATATATAACTTGATAAGGTGTTCAGTCTGTGAGGAGCCTCCACTTGTCAGCCAGTAGCTCTTGTCACTATAAAGTGGTGACCAACCACCAGCCCTTATGTACCTACACTCCAGTAGTGTTTAAAGCCCAAGCAGGCCAGCTGTCCCTATAATTGATTGACGGTCATATTCTAGACATGCTGTTGTGTGGGTCCAGCTGTTTCCAGCTCTCTGACCAGATGTCCCAGTGAGCCATTCCTCACTGGCCTCTGGGATGGAGGTTCTTGCTCGGAATTCAGTTCTGTGAGTGGAGTATGGGTTCCAGCCCTCACTTATCCTCTCTGCTGGATGCTTTGTGCCATGTACAAACTGTGTGACTATAGATAGCAGTTATATCTGTGTGCTGCTTTTTCTCTTGCCTGTTATGAAACTTGACTTAAGCCCTGGCCTTCTCTGACCCCTCTTCTTCTCATGTCCTTCTAGATGATCCACTTTGACCCAGACCCTGTCTGACACCCTTGGTTGTGGCCTTTATTTCACCTACTGGATTCACATTATCTCCATGCTACACAACTGAAGCCATTGCTAACTATACAAAGCAACCACAGGGGCTGATAGCAAGGGATTGGACAAGGTGGAAATATGGAAAGTATAGGAATCAGCATGAGGAAATGGAAAAGCTGGAGCTGCATTCTTTCCAGGGCCTTAAACTGAGTCTCTACGCATTACCTGGACACTTTGTAAATGCTGTTTCATTAAAGGCAGGACCTAAGCAGAAGTATGGCTCCCTGCCAGTCCCTACCAGGAAGGAACAAACAGCTTGCAGTGCAGGCCCCGAGCCAGGTAGGGTAGGAGGGAAAGTGCATTGTGTTGCCTGTGGAATGAAATGGGCTCTTTGTTAACATAGCCTCCTGCCGTTGTTCTTTTCTTTTTTCCCCTAGTCAGCCTATGTGAGTATAATTAGCCCCTGACCCATAATTAGGTAAAATGAAGAGGAAGACTACAACTGATGACTGAAGTGCAGTAAAGAATCTTGAACTTGGAGCTAGGGAACCCGGGCTTGGAGTTACTGGACCTTGAAAAATCACATCTCTTCCTTGATCCCAGTTTTTTTTGCATATGCTGTTCTCTCTGGCCCGGAACATTCTTTTCTGACTTTTTTATTTTATATATGTATGTTTTTGTGTGAGTTTTCTTCTTTGTTTGAGACAGTCTTACTCTGTCACCCTGGCTGGAGTGCAGTAGCATCGTCATAGCTTACTGCAACCACAAACTCCTGGGGCTTGAGTGATCCTCCTGCCTCAGTCTCCCAAGTATCAGGGACTATAGGTATGTGCAACCATGCCCGGCTAGTTTTTTGTTTGTTTTTCTTTTCTCTTTTTCTTTCTTTCTTGCTTTTTTTTGAGACAGGACCTCACTCTTGCTCAGGCTGGTCTTGGGCTCCTGGTCTCAAGCAATCATTCCTTCTCGACCTCTCAAAGTGCCAGGATTATAGGCATGAGCCAGCCGCTACACCCAGGTTTCCTGGGCTTTTTTAGCTTAACCCTCCTTAACCTCATATGTCTTAATGTCATTTCCTCAGGAAAGCATTCCATAACTTCCACCTCCAACTGCATGCAAGGTAAGGGCCCTAAGGACAGGGTTTTTCAAATTGTATATCATGACCATTCATTGTGGATTACAACCATGAATAGACTGTGAGATCAATTTATTGGGCTATAACCTATATTTTAAAAATGAACAGACCAGAAAATATTAAGATATAATTGTTTAATGAAACTTTTGTTATATACCTATATGTGTGTTTGTATGTATATGTGTGTGTATATTTTTTGTTGAAGTATTGAGAGCTATTGCTTTAAATATAGTCTATCCCCATATTTTTCCTTTGTAGCACTTAATGTGCTATAGCAATAACTTAAAATTATGTAGTTCTTTGTATGATGATTTTATTACTGTTTATCCATTGCATTAGGTAACAAGCTCCATGAAGCAGGGACTATATAAAACCTAGCAGTAGTTAGGGCTCAACTAATAACTGAATGATGATTTCTAAGGTGTGTTTTGTTTTTTGTTGCTGTTGATCCTTACTTTTGTAATATGGCTCCTAGAATTGAGTGGATAATGATGGCAGTAATAAACTAAAAGGCTTTGAATTTGTCCCTGATGGATAATAATACCAGCAAAAACAACATTTTGACATCTCAATCTCTGGATTGGGAGTGGCACTGAAAACTGAGAAGGCCCAGACTAGCTTTTGTCAGAGAGAAACGGGAAGAAAGGAGAGGAAGACACCGCAGCACCAGTGGCTCAAAGGAGTAGGGCACCGACCCCATGTGCTGGAGGTGGCAGGTTCAAACCCAGCCCCGGCCAAAAAAAAAAAACAGACCAAGAGATATTCGGAGACTGAACATACCATAATCTGTTGACTACATAAAGAAAAAGTCAACATGTTTAGTACAGAGTCCATTTCCTACTCTCCTAGGAGTGGATGACTAGACACCCTGATCCCAGAACTCATTGAGTTTCAAGCATAGGCTCCAGAACTCCTTTTCTCCCTGTGCTACCCCCCCCCCCCCCACCAATTCCTTCTAAGAACTGGTCTTTTCCTGAGGTATTTCTGAACCTCTTTAGGCTAGTGGCTGGTGGAATGAGCACCCTATGCCTTCCCAGATGTAATAAGCCTCTTGACTATGGACCAAGGAACTTCTCATGGTCTGGAAGGCTCCATTTGCAAGACCGGAAAGGCAGTGCTGTGCCCCAGGATGTGTCAGGAGGTTGTAGCTCAAGATAACTCATGCCTCTGATACCCTCTTGAAGGGTATTAGGAACCCAGTGACAATGCAGGCCCTGTCAAGAGTATTTAAGAAGATCCAATTTGTACCTTTACCTTCTTTTTCTTTTCTTTTTTTTTTTTTAGACAGAGTCTCAAGTTGTTGCCCTGTGGTGTCACAGCTCTTAGCAACCTCAAACTCTTGGGCTTAAGTGATTCTCTTGCCTCAGCTTCCCAAGTAGCTGGGACTACAGGCGCCTGCCACAATGCCTGGCTATTTTGTTTTATTGCAGTTGTCATTGTTTTTAGCAGGCCCGGGCCGGGTTTGAACCTGCCAGCCTTAGTGTATGTGGCTGGTGCCCTACCCACTGAGCTATGGGTGCTGCCCTGTACCTTTGACTTTTAAATTCATCATTTGAATTCAGATGGTTCTGCCAGCATATTCTAGTTGTTCTATGGAAATCATATTGCTTGCTGCCTAGAGCTGATGATCTCTTTGGGAGGGACTAGGGAATGACTAGTTGTTTCAGAGTTTCCAGAACTGTTAACTAAAACATCTTAATTTATGCATTCCTTTCAGCTTGCTTTTCTGGAATTGACAGCCCCTTCCAATTTCAAAGAGGTTGCCTGTCAGCTTCTTTAAAAAGCTTTCAAAGATACCTGAACCACAGTGGGGTTGTTGAAGGCCAGAGGCAAGCTAAGAGAAACAACTGAGATGCCTTTGGCAAGGGATTGTCCCTGAGTAGCCCTGCCTCCCACTTATGGTCCCTTCTCCACTTTAGGGACTTAGGGTTTGGAAAGGTATTCCTCAAGTGATGGCCAGGCCCACAATTATTCCTCTGAAGAATGCTGCTGAAAATTTTTATATTACTTGTCTCACTCTGATCCTAAGAACGTTTACATGTATGCACTAGCTTCCTATGAATTTAATATATTTATATATTATTTTCAAAATTACTATGACATTGCACATATTTTCAGAGAAACTTCTAAGATCAAAGTGTGTTTAATGCCTTTGGTGTATAGGGATCATCAAAACCCCCCTTTTGGATGACAATTATAATTTAAAATTGCCTTTAAAATTAAATATTTTATAATTAAAACATTGCAGAAATATATGTCAAAAATAGAAGTCTTGCATAACCTTGTCTACCAAAGAGAATCACTACCACTATTTTGTTGAGTATTCCAGCTTTTCTCTACACATACACTAACATGTTACTTATTTTTAAAATATGGAATCTTACTATTTTTCATGTATGGAAAAATTGGAAAAGATAGAAAAGAATACATGAGAAGATTAAAACCTTTTGTGATTCTACCACTCAGATAATAGTGGCACCAAGGAGTGGCTTAGTGAACTTTAGCACTGCCCTCTTCCTCAAAAACTGTCCCATGTAAGTATATAATCCAAATACAAATGCATGCTCATCCTGCGAATGCCAGCTTTGAAACCTTTGTGTATCTCCTCCTTCACACCCGATTACCAACCCTACAACCCTCTGCTACCATTGCTGCTTATTTACTATGATGAACATATTTTTGCATTTTATTTCAGTTTTACATGTATCTTTTAACTAAATTAGAATCGTATCCATTCATAGTTTTTTCCAGCAGTCATACCAAGTCCCATTACCCCAGATAACATTGGTTTTGATTTTGTCCTCAGTAACACTATTTCCATGACACCTAAGTAACATGTTGGGGAACTGTTTTGAACTCATCTCTGGGAGATACTTTTTCTGTGTCTGTGGAGAAGCTGAAATGTAGAGGTGATGGTGCAAAGATGGGGGTATGAATGTGGGTGAGGCAAGATGAAATGCTCCTTTCAAGTGAGTTGAGGAGAACAGGGGTCTTCTACAGTAATCACCTTTGGTTTGGCCCAATAAGGACATTCTGTGCAGCCCTCAGTCGTAGAGGTGGTGCCTGTAGAGACACCAGCCATTGGAGATGATCCAAAGGATGTATCACAAGAAGTATACCTGATATGGGAATTAGAGATGATGGGGCAAGTTCATTTTAATGGGAAAGTTATAGGGCCTGTGAGAGATGTTAGGGAAGACAGAAGTGGTTCCTGTGGAGTGTAGGTCAGCAGGGCTAGTGAGGAGTGAAGAGCCACTCTCTGAAACACTTTTCCATCTGGAAGTAAGAACTCGAGAGAACACGACCCGCTAACAGTTGCTTTTTAAGTCAGATGGAATTGCTCATACATCAAGACCGTCAAAAGCAGAGTTCCCATTCTGCACCTGCCTGTCTCTCCAGCTCTGGAAAAGAATGATTTTTCCCTCAGAAGTAAATTAAACTAGCTTCTTAAAGAGGCTGAGAAAGCATTAATTATTAATGTTTATTTTCATATTTACAGATAAAAGTCAGGCTGAGGTAGAGTTGAGACTAGGGAAAGAGAATTAATTCTCAACATTAAAATTATCTACTAGAAAACACTCATGGTTGAATATAAAGTTGGAGAGTTTCAAAAAGAGATGTGATAATGAATAAAGGGATCAGATTAAAGTCTCTTAGCACAGAGATGTTTGTGTTCATAACCACCCAAATGCATTTCTAGGACAAGGCATTAGACAGAGGTGTCAGCAAGCAGCCACATCCTACATGCTTGTGCAACACTGTGAGAATTTGTGGTGGATGCTTCGGAGCCTTGCCAAATAACTAATGGCTTCATTCTGCTTCAGCTCCTCTTTTTATAACACAAAGGTCTGAGACTCAATGAATTTCACTTTAAAAAGAAGATTGTTGAATATGTTCTCTAATTTAGAGCATGAAATTCAAGGTTGGGGACACAGAAAGAACCCATTCTCCTGAGACTGCTTCTCTAAACGTCATCACCAACCCCTCCTCAGCCCTTCGCCTCAGGCAGGCAGGCCTGCTGGAGGCCAGGTTTAAACTAACAGGAGCATTGTGACCTGGTATGTCTCTGGGCCCACTCGTCTGAGCAGGCTCAGTGACATGATACCAGTATCTTTTTAAGACCAGCATTCTGACTTGGTAAAAGGGGAGGCTCCTCCTTGCCGGTTTTTATTTTTTATTTTTTTGATTATTTATGTATTTTTTTGGAGACCGAGTCTTATTTTGTCAACCTCAGTAGAGTGCTGTGGCTTCACAGCTCACACCAACCTCAAACTCTTAGGCTTTAAGCAATTCTCTTGCCTCAGCCTCCCAAGTAGCTGGGCCTACAGGTGCCTGTCACAATGCCCAGCCATTTTTGGTGATGGGCGTCTTACTTTTGCTCAGGCTGGTCTCAAACTCCTGAGCTCAGGCAATCCACCCCCTTAGCCTCCCAAGAGTGCTGGGATTACTGGCGTGAGCCACCGCACCCAGCCTTTTGCCAGTTTTTAAATACAAGAACATTCCAGGGTCTCAGAATTCTGTGATGGTATGAAGTAATATCTATCCTAGCCAATAGCTCCTTTTAAAATTGCGGGGTGGCACCTGTGGCTCAAAGGAGTAGGGCGCCAGCCCCATATGCTAGAGGTGGTGGGTTCAAATCCAGCCCCGGCTAAAAACTGCAAAAAATAAAATAAAATAAAAATAAAATTGCATATCAGATAATCAAGAATGCTGAGTACATTTAACTGCCTTTTTTTTTTTTTTTTTTTTTTTGCAGTTGTTTTTTTTTTTGGGGAAGGCGGGGGCCAGGGTCAGGTTTTGAACCCACCACCTTCAGTATATGGGGCTGGCGCCCTACACCTTGAGCCACAGGCGCCACCCCATTTAACTGCTTTTTAAAATGTTGGCAGAAGAAACCAGTTAGCCAAGTGGTCATTAATAGCTGTGATCCCATCATTGAAAATTTTTTTCAGCGTATCTCTTTGTATTTGTTTCTCAAGTTGCTTTATCCCATAACAACATTCTGGAATACACCCAGAAGGAAAACTGAAGTTTCCGGAGATGAGAGAAAATAGCAGTGTAAAAAAATCATGCTTTGTCATGACTCAGCTTAATACTGGTCAGGCCACTGCCTAATTAACAGTGACAGGAGCAGTGCTAGTAAATGGGAAAATTCTGTATGTGTTCTCTAGAGCAGGGCCTCTGAAGTCCTACTATTGACTCACCAGGATAGCCCATGAAAAATGGAGACACCTAAGCTCAGCCTACATCTACTCCTCTCTGGTGGTGGGGTCAGTAATCTGCATTAGTAATAGGCCAGTCCGGTGACTCATGTACCCTAAATTTGGAGAACCTCTGCCCTACAGGAGTTTTTCTTCTCAAAGTAAGTAAAGTCGATCTTGGCTTGAAGGGCTTCACTGCAAGCCAGAAGTGACCTCTGCCACTCCTCAACAGAAAAATTATTCTGCACCTCTTTTTGTATTCTTTTGGACCTAGGAAAGAGTTGTACGCCACCAGGTCAGCACCTCTAGATCTCGTGAAATCCTGGGTTTATTATTCATTCTTGCTGTCAGGTAGGCAGCATCACATCACCATCTCAACTTTTTCATAAACAACCATGTAATTCCATCATCCTGTGTCCCAAATTGAGGCAGAAGCTAAATCTTGAGATGCACCCATCTTTGCCTCTTTCATTGTGTAATGGCATTCTGAAGTTTTTCTTGATACCTTAAAAAGAAAAGGCAATGTGGAATTTCTGGCAACTATTTTGCAGAACATCAAAGAATATACCCACTGAGCTCCAGAGCCTCAGGCAGTCCCTGCTTGGTTGTAGTCAAGGAGAGAAAAGACTTGTCTCGGCATGAGCTGGGTGCTGTGCAGGATGCTTTCCCTACACTGCCTCGATTAATGAGCAAAGCAACCCCGAGTTCCAGTACTGCCGGGGAACAGGCAGTAATATTAAGAACTGAATGAAAGGCAGGTTTGAATTCTGTTCTCAGCTTTAGTGTTCGCTCACCATGGTAGGACAGTCAACGCCTCCATTTATCCTTCTGTAAAATGAGGTTATTACAGGTTCCCATTGCCCAATCATGAGGTCAGTGTTAGGAATACTTTGGACTTCTCAGATGAACGATGTTATAAAACTACAAAGTGAAGAGTTGTGTAGGAGAGGGTGGTAGAAAACTAAAACTGAGATGGCTAAGTGAGAGCAAAATTTAAGGATGTCAGGATGTTCTACTCTGCTGCCCTGGTGACTCCCTGGGCCTTCATTTGCCTCTCTTGTCTTATGGAAGATGGTGTAAATACACATTATCATGTAAGGAGAAGAATCCGAGGGTCATGGTTATGAGCAAAGACTTTGGGGCCTACCTACTAAATCAGAATCTTGAGTTAGGACATGGGGCAGCTGCAATTTTAAGAAATTTCCAAGATGACTCTGATGCACACTAAAGTTTGAGGAACAGCATGGCCTCACCAGACTATTGGTAGTTCCCAAAGAGGCTGTATATTTCCTCACCTCTCATAATTGAGTTTTTGGTGCTCATGTTGTCCCACTCCCTGAGCCACCTTTCCTACTCAGTCCCCTCCCCTGCATGTATCAAGCATTAGCTCTTGGGTTTTCTTCTACTAAATGAACTCCCATTCATCCTTCAAGACCAGATTACACATTGCCTCTTGCCCAAACCTTTAACCTTTGCAGAGGGATGAGTTATTCCCAGATTCACAAGAATACCATGCAACCATGAAAGAGAATGAGGCAAATCTCTATACCCTACAAGGAAAAGTAACCATGATATTTTTAGAGGAAAAAGAACAGTCACAGAATACTTATATTGTGATTCTGTTCTTCTTTAGACAGCTGTGTAAGTGTGTATATAGTTTGAGTATGTATACATGTATAAAAAGATCTAAAGAATACACATACCTAGTAAAACAAACCTACTTTTTTAATTTTATATACATCTCTATTATTATACACATCTATAACATTATTTTATACACATCTATATTATTCAAATTTGCAGGCTACTTTTATAATGTTTCAAATGTAATAACAATTAGATTAATTATCAAGAGAGTAATTGTTTCAATCATTAGCAGGGGGCTCGGCACCCGTAGCACAGTGGTTACGGCACCAGCTACATACACAGAGGGTGGCAGGTTTGAACCTGGCCCAGGCCAGCTAAACAAGGACATCTGCAACAACAACAAAAAAAGTAGCCACAATAGGGCATTGTGGCAGGAGCCTGCATTTCCAGCTACTTGGGAGGCTGAGGCAAGAGAATCGCTTAAGCCAAAGAGTTTGAGGTTGTTGTGAGCTGTGAGCGCCATGGCACTCTTACCAAAGGGTGACATAGTGAGACTCTGTGTCTCAAAAAAAAAAAAAATCATTAGCAGGGAAACGTTACTTGCTCATATTGTTTTGGTTATCTTTGCATGTGTCTCCCTCCACTGGTCAGCTGTGAGCTCCTTAATGGCAGGGGCCTTGTGCTATTCATCTGCCTGTCGCCAGTGCCCAGCACTGTGTCTGACACTCAGTAGGTGCTCAACACATACTTACTGAATTTAAGAGGTCTCAAGCAGATTCTGGGGAGGCGTGCTTGATCATCCCTGGGGATGGTTGAGTCTGCCACTGAGCACAGTCTGTGGCCATCTAGCACATCTAGTCCTTGTAGAACAATAGCAGGACGTGATCGTGGTGATTAGAACAATATTGCCTACAGCCTCTACTACAAAACAGAGAGTTTGATGGTGGTAGTAAGGAAAGGAGGACTTTGGAGGTGGCCGTGACTACAAACTGTCTATGGGTCACTGCTACTCACTTTTTTTAAAGTCAATTTTCTGACTCATTTTTGCCTGCTCCAAGGTAATCCCTACTCTTTTTAAAAACAGAATAAAACTCTGCATTCACTTTGTAGAGCCTCACTTAAGTAAAATAGGTTTATTTTCACATTTTTTCCTTAGTACCTCCTTTCTATCTCCATTCCTTCAGAATCCTGCAGTCATGGGATTGCCTATAAGGGGTCCTCAAACTGTGGCCCGCAGGCCACATGAGGCGGTGTGATTGTATTTGTTCCCGTTTTTTTTTTTCACTTCAAAATAAGATATGTGCAGTGTGCTTAAGAATTTGTTCATAGTTTTTTTTTAAACTACAGTCCGGCCCTCCAATGGTCTGAGGGACAGTGAACTGGCCCCCTGTTTAAAAAGTTTGCAGACCCCTCTCTCCGGAAGGCCCTGGCCACTTCTAGGCATCTACTTTCAATCTTGCTTTGTAGATCAGACTCTCTTTTTTTTTTTTTTTTTTTTGAGACAGACCCTCAAGCTGTCACGCTGGGTAAAGTGCTGTGGCATCACAGTCACAGCAACTTCCAACTCCTGGGCTCAAGCGATTCTCCTGCTTCAGCCTTCCAAGTACCTGGGACTAAAGACACCCGCCACAATGCCCAGCTATTTTTTGGTTGCAGCCGTTGTTGTTGTTTGACGGGCCCGGGCTGGATTTGAACCTGCCAGCTCAGGATGTATGTGCCTGGCACCTTAGCCACTTGAGCCATGGGCACCGAGCCTGTAGATCAGGCTCTTAAACTCTGAAGTAGGCCAAATGTAAGTAAGTAACAATTTTCTGTCCTCTCTTTCTCCA
Source organism: Loris lydekkerianus (assembly GCA_963574355.1). Classification (NCBI taxonomy): domain Eukaryota; kingdom Metazoa; phylum Chordata; class Mammalia; order Primates; family Lorisidae; genus Loris; species Loris lydekkerianus. The sequence continues at coordinate 56,624 of CAUYPK010026745.1, read as the reverse complement.
TTCCAGAGTATTGGGCATTCCTCCTCTCTTTCCCTTATTGAAATAACTGTCATAAATCATGCTAAACTTTACCCCTTGACCTCCTTAGGATACACATGTGAAAATTGATTCCCTGCCCTTCACTACCACCACCACCACCACCACCATCCCACACATACCCTTTGTGCCGAATTCCTAGGAGAAATGGGATGTGTATAATTTTTAATCTTATGATTTTAAGAAATCAGAAACTGTTGGTACCCCTATGATTAAGGGAAAAGAATAAATGAGACAAAAAGCTATAGCAATATATTTTCACAAAAATATGATTTTAAAGTCCTATTTTGGGTTTAGGGGAAATAACATTCCTTCTTAATGAGTAATGTTTTAAAATATTGAACTAGAAGTTTAAGACGAATGTCTGAGGTGTAGAAAAGACAACAAACCTTCAGTGCCTACCATGGCCAGAGTTTGGGATTTAAAAATGACAAATATGGGCCGCCCGCCTCGTTCCTCCTCCGCATGTGTCCGGATCAGTGCAACCTTCTAGTCCCGCCATGGCCGCGCTTACCCGGGACCCGCAGTTCCAGAAGCTGCAGCAGTGGTACTGCGAGCACAGCTCCGAGCTCAACCTACGCACCCTTTTCGAAGCCAGCAAGGAGCGCTTCACCATTTCAGCTTAACCCTCAACACCAACCATGGGCATATTCTGGTGGATTACTCCAAGAACCTTGTGACGGAGGAGGTGATGAAGATCCTGGTGAACCTGGCCAAGTCCAGGGGTGTGGAGGCTGCCTGGGAGCGCGTGTTCAATGGCTAGATCAATGGCTAGAAGATCAATTATACTGAGGATAGGGCAGTGTTACACGTGGCCCTGCGGAACCAGTAAAACACACCCATTCTGGTGTGTTGGCAGGGATGTGATGCCAGAGGTCAACCGAGTTCTGGACAAGATGAAAACTTTCTGCCAGCGTGTGCAGAGTGGTGAGTGGAAGGGCTACACAGGCAAGGCCATCATGGACGTCATCAACATCGGCATCAGAGGCTCTGATCTGGGGCCCCTCATGGTGACTGAAGCCCTTAAGCCATACTCCTCAGATGGTCCCCGGGTCTGGTTTGTCTCCAACATTGATGGAACCCACATTTTCAAAACCATGGCCAACCTGAGCCCCAATTCTTCCCTGTTCATCATTGCCTCCAAGATGTTTACCACCCAGGAGACCATCACGAATGCAGAAACAGCAAAGGAGTGGTTCCTCCTGACAGCCAAGGATCCCTCTGCAGTTGCAAAGCACTTTGTTGCCCTGTCAACGAACACGAACAAAGTGAAAGAGTTTGGAATCAACCCTGCAAACATGTTCTAGTTCTGGGATTGGGTAGGACGACGCTACTCCCTCTGGTCAGCCATCGGACTCTCCATTGCCCTGCATGTGGGTTTTGACAATTTCCAGCAGCTGCTCTCAGGGGCTCACTGGATGGACTAGCACTTCCGCATGACACCTCTGGAGAAGAATGCCCCCGTGTTGCTGGCCCTGCTGGGCGTCTGGTACATCAACTACTTTGGGTGTGAGACCCACGCCATGCTGCCCTATGACCAGTACCTTCACTGCTTTGCTGCTTACTTCCAGCAGGGCGACATGGAATTGAACAGGAAGTACATCACCAAGTCTGGCATCCGTGTAGACCACCAGACGGGCCCCATTGTGTGGGGGGAGCCAGGGACCAATGGCCAACATGCCTTCTACCAGCTCATCCACCAAGGCACCAAGATGATACCCTGTGACTTTCTCATTCTGGTCCAGCCCCAGCACCCAATACAGAAGGGTTTGCATCACAAGATCCTCCTGTCCAATTTCTTGGCCCAGACAGAAGCCCTGATGAAGGGGAAATCTACAGATGAGGCCTGGAAGGAACTCCATGCTGCAGGAAATAATCCAGAGGACTTGGAGAAGCTGTTACTGCACAAGGTCTTTGAAGGAAATTGCCCAACCAACTCCATCGTGTTCACGAAGCTCACACCATTCATCCTTGGAGCCTTGATCGCCATGTATGAGCACAAGATCTTCGTTCAGGGCATCATCTGGGACATCAACAGCTTTGACCAGTGGGGAGTGGAGCTGGGAAAGCAGCTGGCTAAGTAGATCGAGCCTGAGCTTGATGGCAGCACTCCAGTGACCTCGAATGATTCTTCCACTAATGGGTTGATCAACTTCATCAAACAGGAGTGTGAGGCCATAATCTAACACGCTCATCTCAGCTGCAGCCCCTATGGTGACCACGGCCTCTTGTCTCTCCTCTCCACAGCCTGCTTTGCATGGTCCTGTCCCTCCTCCCCACCAAGCACCCTCTGCTCAAGGGCTTGGACCACTAGCCATTTGGGAAATGCCGATCTGGAATTGTCACCTCAATCCCCTCTGTGTCCATCCACTGTCTCCCTGGTTAACAACTGGCTGACATGTTTCAGTGCAGCTGATTCTTCTGACCCATGTTTATATCCTAGACAGAAAAATAAAGATACCACAAAAGAAAAAAAAAAAAAAAGACAAATATGAGACAGTGCCTTATTCTTGCCCCTGAATTCATGTTATAGTTTTAATATACTCTGCTTTAATCATGGAAATGTGATATATGTCCTATAAAACTAGAATCAAATAAGGATCAACTGGATCATCTTGTGATATCCTTGTGACAACACTGTGTAGGCCAGAAGTCAGGAAACAACTTGAAATCCTCTTGTTCCCTGCATGGAGTGTTGATTCCTTATAATATGTCACTTCTCTCATGAGAAATCCAGAGTTCTATTTCATTTTCTGTGGCACATATTGTACTTTCAGGCCCTTTTTATATTCTGCCACTTTCCTTAGCTTCAATTTAGTCATAGGAATTGTACAGCTCCCAGTTTTCCCTTCTCTGGAAGTACTATGCATGTTGCAATTGGAAGGCCCTGACAAGTTAAAATGTTAGGGCATTATTGAAATAAAACCAGAAGCTGGGAAACAACCTAAATGCCCACCAATCCAGGAGTGGATTAACAAGCTGTGGTATATGTACACCAAGGAATATTATTCAGCCACTAAAAAAGGTGATGACTTTTCATCTTGCATATTAATTTGGATGGAGTTGAAATACATTCTTCTTAGTAAAGCACCACAAGAATGGAGAAGCAAGAATCCAATGTACTCAATTCTGATATAAGGACAATTGATACTAGTACATGGTAGGGGAGGAGGAATGGGGGAGCTGAGAGAGAGAAGGAGGGAGGGGTGTGGGAGGGGTGTGACACACCTCTTGGGGGCAGGACACTATGATCAGAGGGACTTTATCCAGCAAATGCAAGCAGTGTGACCTGGCTCTTTGTACCCTCAGTGATTCCCCAACAACAAAACAAAACAAAAACCAGAAGCTGATTTGTTATAACTCCTTTCTCAGCTCTTTCTCGACCATTCCTTCTATCATCAGTTACTTCAGGCTGTTTGGTGACAAAATTACCACAAGTCCCCAACATTTTATATCAGTCTCTTTACTCAGAGCTTAAGTCTTTCCCCAGGTCACAGAAAAAAAGTTATTCCAGGGACAGAAAAGGGGGGCAGTACTGGAGAGATCAGAAGGACGCGTATCTCCTGCCTGACAGCTCTGGACACTGGGTGGTAATTGAGTTCTTGGTGTGGATGTGACTTCCTGATCATGAGATTACCAGGTTGAAAACCAGCTGAAGAGCCCTCTACCCACTTCTCAGCCCTATCAACTGTGATGTTTGGTGAGTTTAGGAAATAGGGCAGCTCTAGTCCTTCGTTCTACTACTGTAGGCCCAGCTTGGTCATGACCATTGATCAGATCTGAAGTTCATGTCTGGCAGAAAAGCCAGGACTCATAATGGATATCTTGAGAATCATTCTTCCCTGAGAAGCCCTAGGGTGGGTTTCTCCCACAAGACAGATACTGATTGAGAACACTGACATTCAGGAATACTCACAGGATACCCTGGAATTTGGCTTGATCCCTAACCATTGTTGGTGGGAGCTGTCCAACGTTTCAGCATACTTTTGCATCTGCCTACTTTTGAAAGAAATGTGATGACAATCTGTCTCAACTGTGTTAATATGTGCCATGTTCTAAGGATATTGACACAGTTTAGGATCTAGATTCTAAGGTATTTCGAGCTAGTAACTTAATAATCAGCTCTTCTTAAGGTCACTGATCCCTGAGAAAGCTGACATATTTATTTACTCAGGCACATTTGTACCAGAAAGTCAATTTAATACAGCAAGGGATATACTTCTTCTCTGTATCATGGAGCCTTGAAAATCAGAAAGGTAATCAGAGCTTGGTTTGTGAGCATGAAGTCAGAGCAAATAGAGCTGGCAGACATTAAGAAATGATGTGTCATCCACACCATAGTCATGCTTGATTAATTCTTCCCTCTCTACTAGAGGAGATATCATCCATCCTAGTGAGCAGAATACCAATTCCAGCCAAAATGGGTGACACTCAAATGGACAATGTTAAAATTACTTTACATTTTACTTTACTTTTAAGCCATCATTTTTTCTAGATTCAATAATAACCACCCCGTTTATAATTGCCGTTATAACCAAATTCTGTGTATTACAGTTTTCTGTAACACATGTAATTCTGTATGTTATAGTTTTCCCAGTTTGTAGCTTATTTTACCTTGATTAAATTTAAGTATGACATCTAGTTTTATTTATATATGATTTTATTTACAATATCTCAAAATCACACTATTTCTCATGATCGCTAATCCTGTCCATAACATGTAGTTGTTAGCAAGATTGGCAGACATTTTCTGTAAGGTCTAGATAGTGACCTTTACTGAAGGTCACTATGTCACCTTCAGTAAATGTTTTATGCTTTGCAGACCATACAGTCTCAAGTCAAAACTACTCAACTTTACTCTTATAATGTGAAAACAGCAGTATACAGTAGGTAAATGAATGGGTGTGACTATGTTCCAATAAAACTTGTTTTAACCAAAAAAGAGCTCTCTAGCTTATATTGGTAATTTGGCAACTCCTGCTTCTTAGTCATAATCACAGAGGGAGCTCTTTCTTTCTCTTGCCTGGATTTGCTACAATCTTCTTTTATCCTCAATATTAACATGATGTTTTAATCTTCTAAAGTGGTTTCCACTCTCCCATAAAAGTATTAATACTAAGAAGCCTTCGAAAAATAGCTTATTCCAAAACTGAGGCACAGAAAATACAAGTTGAGCCTGGAACAAATTTTTGTGCAAGAAATTGAAGAACTTCTCCAAGAATGATGAGAGGTGTCAAAAAAAAAAAAAAAAAAAAAAAAAAAACATGGGAGGGCGACGCTTGTGGCTCAGTGGGTCAGTGCGTAGGGCACCGGCCCCATATACTGAGGGTGGTGGGTTCAAACCCGGCCCCAGCCAAACTGCAACAAAAAAATAGCTGGGCATTGTGGCGGGCACCTGTAGTCCCAGCTACTCAGGGGGCTGAAGCAAGAGAATCACCTAAGCCCAAGAGTTGGAGGTTGCTGTAGGCTGTGATGTCATAGCACTCTATGACATACATGAAGCCTGTGACATACAGTATCACAGACAATATGAGACTGTGTCTCTACAAAAAAACAAAACAAAACATGGGAACTAGCTGGGAAAGGACTCACACTTGGCTAGTACTGGGACAATTTGATCATCAAAACAAATGATGGGAGTGGCGCCTGTGGCTCAAAGGAGTAGGGCACCAACCCCATGTGCTGGAGGTGGAGGGTTCAAACCCAACCCCGGCCAAAAACTGCAAAAACAAACAAACAAATGATGGTGGTAATGTGTTACAACCCTTTGAATAAAATGTTGATCTATGACTTTATGGTGATTCTAAATATTAATAGATAATTGAAAAAAAAATTATGAATGGAGAAGGAAGGGAAAGCTTTTCCTAAATGGAGGGAGGAGAAAAGAGCAGTTCTCAAACAAGTTAAAGGGGAAATCAGAATAGGAGCTTTCTTCTTTCTTTTTCTTTTTTTGGAGGCAGAGTCTCACTATGTCACCTTCAGTAGAGTGCTGTGGCATCACAGCTCACAGCAACTTTAAACTCCTGGGCTTAAGTGATTCTCTTGCCTCGGCCTACTTAATCAAGCTTGACTATGGTGTGGATGACATCTCTTGCCTCAGCCCATCTAATCAGATGTCTGGCTTAACATCAGTTCCGTTCTTACTAGCTCTATTACCTTTGGCGAGTTGCTTAAGCTCTCTGGGCTTCAGTTCAATTCTACTAATATCTGAGAGAATACCATGCCATGTGCTGGGCACCTTGCTAGACAACAGGGATGCAAAACTTAATACCAGCCCTCAAGAACTCCTAGGGAAGTGGAAGAAGTAGGTCTGGTGAGGGCTGTCTGTGTTGGAAGTATGCCCATACAGCATTACAGAAGCACCCAGAAAGCTAACCTTGGGGAAAACTTTCCAGAGGAATTGACACTTAAGATGAGTCTTGAGAATATGTGAGCAGGGAAATAAAGACATTTCAGGCAAAAGAAAAGTATGAACAAAAAGCTCTGAGGTGTGATCAGCATGGTGTGGCTTCTCAGAGTTGGAACATGCAGTGGAAAGGGGGAGTGGCACTGGAAAGGCAGGCAAGCGATAGTCGTGAGGAGAGTGCTGGAGGCCAGTGGGGAAGGTATGTAGTCAGGGTCACCTAAAGGTAGTCTGCAAAGAGTGGATATGAAGCCTGTAAAGTGGGGCTAATGATACCTTCAGGACATCCACACCTCACAATGTGGAGCAGTTCAGATGAGACAGGTACAGTGCACAATAGGGCCAGATATATCCTACAGGTTGATGACAACCCTCTTCCCCAGCCTCCAGCAGCGTAGCCTTGTGTCAGCAGTCCCATCACAGGGGGAGCTCACACGGACCTCCTGTCAATTTAAATACGTATGTATTGTTCACACAGGGTGACAAATCCTTATATATTTTGCCAAATAACTTCCTTCCATTGGTTTTTCTAAAGATCCAAATGCATAACCTTATGTATTTCTTTTAGCCTCTTCCCATATCCTGTCATAGCAGTTTGGAATCTTGGTCAACTAATGCTCATAGAAATGGAAGAACACAACTTGGCCTCAGAAGGAGGAGAACATTCAGGGACTATTCACGGCAGGGAGGCATTAATATTAGGATGGGGCAAGAGGGACAGCAACAATTTGGCTGAAGCTGAGGGGTTAGGGTTGGAGATGTTAGGGAAAAGGTTGTGGGGGAAGAAAGTGGAATGAAATTATGAATACAGGCTCAGCGAGCATCCACAGCATAATGGTTACAGCGCCAGCCACATACACCAAGGCTGGCATGTTCGAACCCAGCCCAGGCCAGCTAAATAACAATGACAACTGTAACAAAAGTAGCCAGGCATTGTGGCGGAACAAAAAATAGCCAGGTGTTGTGGTGGGCGCCTATGGTCCCAGGTACTTGGGAGGTTGAGGCAAGAGAATCGCTTAAGCCCAAGAGTTGGAGGTGGCTGTGAGCTGTGATGCTACAGCACTCTACTGAGGGCAACATAGTAAGACTGTCTCAAAAAAAAAAAAAAGAAATTATGAATATAGGCCAAAGTTTGGTCTTTGTTCTACAGAATCTATATAGATATATAAAGGCCCATGGAGGGTTGAGGTAGAGAGGGTAATTAAAGCATTGTTTTTAAAAAGTTGTATTGCAATACAACTGTCCAGTCATAAAATGGCCATAGGCTAGACAAGGATGATGTCAGTGAGAATGGAAGAGATGGCATGGATAAGAAAAGTCAGTGACTTGATGACAACTCTGGCGGAGGTAAGATTAGAAACCAGCTACGTGCACTTTTAAAGTAGAATTTCGTGGATCATTGCAGACTTTTCTACCACGTCTGTATTTTAGTAGATAACACAGACTTAAAATACAAATTCATTCTAATATTTTACTATAAAATATTTGTTTCCACATTACCATTATTAATGTTTCCATTTCAATTCTGAACATATTTCTTAATATTTTAAAACTTCAGTGTGGAAGAAAAAATTGTTCTTTCTAAACTACTTATCTTTCTTTTTTTAAATTTCAGATTCATATGAGGGTACAGTTAGGTTCCGTTATTTGCATTTGTTGGGTCCAAGTTGGTCCTTTGTTAAGTCCAAGTTGTCGAATTACTTACTTTTTTACCAATTCTCAGTCATTGGTTCTTAAAAATGATTTCATAAGACCTTAATTTTTAAGATGCAAAGAATAAATTTCCACTTAATTATATGGATGGCTGATTTTACAAATAAGCATGTGTGTTTGTGTCAGTATTATGCTTCTCCAGATGACAAAACAATAAAAGAAATTCTAGGCGGCTCCTGTGGCTCAAAGAAGTAGGGCACCAGCCCCATACACCGGAGGTGGCGGGTTCAAACCCGGCGCCAGCCTAAAAACATAAAGAAATTCTAGGTAACAAGTAAATATTCACCAGGTCGGTACTATAAGACAGGTGTTATAAAAAGCTCTTAGGGTTTAAAAGACAGGGTCCCTGCCCAAAGGACTCCCTGCTGAGCAAGGGAGAGAAGCTCATTGACAAATAAGTACAGCGCAGTCTTGTGAGAGGTGACAGAGGTACAAGGTTATGAAGACCCAGTAATCTTTGCTGTATCATGGCCAGCTGAGGCGGGAAGAGGGAAGAGGAGCAAGGGAAGAAGAGGGAAAAGAATGAGGAGGAAAAGAGATAAGTTACAAGAAAATAACTTGCCAGTTGATACACTTTACAGTTTTTGAAGTACTTTCAGATAGGTTATCTCATTTGATTCTGCCAAGAAACTTGGGAGAGAACAAGAAATGAGAGACGAAGAGGAAGAGAAGGAAACGGGGAGAGGGATGCACTAGGAAGAGCTCTGAGCCCCTGTGGCCTCCTGGTCATCCGGGCTGTTAGTTCCCTGCTGGGGCAGGGGGACCTCAGTGACCCTGGTGGAAGCCAATGGGACCTTTTATAGTACAAGCAGAAAACTAGCATGGACGAAAAAACAACAGAAGTCTTAAAGTGGTTATATTGGCAGCTATGGTGAAGGGCTTCTTGCTGCCTGACCAGAAGGTTTCTGCCATTACTTCTCTACCCTGTTTTATTTTTTTTTTTTAAATGTATTTTGGCCAAATACAGTGGCTAATGCCTACAATCCAAGCAATTTGGGAGGCTGAGGAGTTCAAGACCAGCCTGGGCAACATAGTGAGATCTCATATCTAAAACTATAAGAAGAAGAAAAATTAGCCAGGCATGGTGACACATACCTGTAGTCTTAGCTATCTGGGAGATTGAGGCAGGAAAATTGCTTGAGTCCAGGAGTTTGAGGCTGCAGTGAGCTATGATTGTGCCATTGCCCTCTAGCCTGGGCAATAGGGTGAGAGCAAGACCCCATCTTCTTTACTTATTTATTTATATAAATAGAAATATATAAATTTATATATAAATATATAAATAAATAAGTAAAATAGATGGGAATGTCCTTGATTATTTACATAAATAAATAAATATAGTTTTTCTCATCAGAAAAATAATATATGTTCACTGTAGAAAATCCAGATAGACCTAAAAAAGAAATAAAAATCCCTATAACTCTACTGTCAGAACAACAATTATAATTTTAGGATATTCCCTCATTACACATTCAGTAATACAACCATGTGTCACTTAAAGAAGGGGTTGTATTCTGAAAAATCTATTGTTAGGTGATTACATCATTGTGCAAACACCATAGATGGCATAGCCTGCGACACACCTAGGCTGTCTGATACAGCCCGTTGCTTCTAGGCTACACACCCATACAGCATGCGACTGTATTGAATGCTATAGAAAGTTACAATATAGCGGTAAACATTTCTGTGTCTAAACATCTACACATAGAAAGGGTGTGGTAAAAATTCAGTATTATAATCTTATGGACCACTATAGTATATGTGGCCCATTGTTGACCTAAATGTTGTGAATGTCTTTTCCCCTTATTTAATATACTATAAACATCTTTCCACATCTTTATCAGTTGGGATTGTTTTGAAACAAGATAATAGCCACACCTAAAAAATGATCTGTAGGCCAGGCGTGGTGGCTTACACCTGTAATCCTAGCACTCTGGGAAGCCAAGGCAGGTGGATTGCCTGAGCTCATGGGTTCGAGATGAGCCTCAGCCAGAGTGAGAACTCATCTCTAAAAATAGCTGGGGGTTGTGGCGAGTACCTATAGTCCCAGTTACTGGGGAGGCTGAGACAAGAGAATCACTTAAGCCCTAGAGTTTGAGGTTGCTGTAAGCTGTGAGGCCAAGACACTCTACCAAGGGCAACAAAGTGAGACTCTGTCTCAAAAAAAAAGTGATCTGTGTAACCAAAAACATTTTGTACTCCCACAATAATTAATTAAATTAAAAAACAAAAACAAACAAACAAAACAAATGACAGGCAAAAAAAAAAAAAAAAAACCAGCCAAGCCTATTACCGGTGGCTTGAACAAATAATAGGATATTTTGCTCACATGACAAGGAGTCTGGAAGGTCCAGGCTGGTAGAACAGCTCAAGAACGTTACCAAAGACATTCTAGCTCCCCGAGCTGTTATGTTCCCTCATGGTCTCAAGGTGGCTCTTAACTCTAAGAAAAGCTGGGAAAGCAAATCTTTTAGAGACAGGCAAAGAAGGATGTTGGCCTGGGTGCTGAGTCAGCCAACCAAAAGGGTCAAAAAGTCATTACATATTCTAGAATTTCTCTTTTAAAACAGCTGCATCATATAGATGTGCCACGATTTATTGGACATTTCAGCTTCCAAATTTTTGTGCTTATAAATACGCTTACAGCTTAAGTTTGTACATATTCATAATAATTTAGTATTAAAGAAGCAGAATTAGGGATAAAGGGTATATAAAATGTAAAGGCCTTTATTTTATTTTATTTTTTTTGAGACAGAGTCTCACTTAGTCACCCTTAGTAGAGTGCTGTGGCATCATAGTTCACAGCAACCTCAAACTCTTTGGCTCAAGTGATTCTGTTGCCTCAACCTCCCAAGTAGCTGAGATTACAGGCACCCGCCACAATGCCTATTTTTAGAGACGGCGTATGGCTCTGGCTCAGGCTGGTCTTGAACTCCTGAGCTCAGGTGATCCACCCTTCTTGGCCTCCAGAGTGCTAGGATTACAGGCATGAGCCTGTAAAGGCCTTTAATATCATCTTTTAACCAAATGGCCTTCCAAAAAAAAAATTACTAAATTATACTGTCACTCGTGTTTAAGATAGCCCATTTCCCTGCACCCTTCACAACAGATTTTTTGTTTATCATTAAGCTATTAGCTTACAACCATTACTATGGATTTAACTTTGTATTAGCCCTGAGCAGGCTCTAAACTTCCCATTGACATCCTGGAACCCAGAGCAGGGACCCTAAGAGCCTTAGTTAGCGCCTACCCTTCTCCACTGGGGAGCGGAGGGCTGTCTGCAGGTTGTCCTGCACACCCATGAAGACTGGTGCGGTCTTCATCCTGAGGTGCATCGCAGAGGACTTGTCATGTTTCTTGTGAGCATGCACCTCACTCATCTATCCTTATTTGTAAAGTCCTTTCTGCCACTGTGAAGTCATCATTTGTCCCATCTCAATCCTAATTCAAGGCCATCCTGGTTTATCTTAGATTGAGATGCACCTGGGATCTAACCTCTTTTGAAACACTGCTCCCCATGTCTTCACACATCACTCTTAGCTGATCTACCTCAGGCACAATAGCCTTATAGGTATACTTCATAATCTATAACAGAGAGAAGGGTGAAAAGACAGTGTCTATAGACTGTAGGAACATTTTAATTGTATTAAGCTGCTTTTGTGACATGCGACCACTTCCTGGGGAGGTGGTCAAAAGAGTAAATGATCCCAGCCATCACCACTTACTAATAGTGAACATTTAGCTGTTACAACTAGTCCTTCTCGTAAAAAGAGGCTGAGCAAACTGAACTGCAGCCCTCTGGCCTCTCTGTACATAGTGGTGCTTAAATATTCATGCATGTAGGTGTATAGTCACCTGTGAACAAGCAAGTGAATATTGAATCCGAGCAACACTTAAGCCGAGTGCAGGAACGTAGGCCAAAACCACAACCATCAAAAAGAACAAAAAGGTAATTCCAGATTTCTGACTACAGGAAGAAAATGATAAGAATTCTGTTTCAGTGCTCCGTTTTCAGGACCATATCCTAGACTTCTAAGAGGTAACTCCTAAGGTGTGAGAAGCACCATCTTAAGGAAACTCGGTTATGAGCTTTCCTTATAGGATATGGTTTTATGCTTCTCTGTTGGTTATCACCACCACTAAGGAAGAAAAAAAAAAGAAATTAAAATTTATGAAGCACCTATTGTCAATCCAACTAAAGCCAAGATTGTGATACCCTATCCAGTCACTACTGCCTGGTCTTCACCCCACACTCAGACCTATGCCTCCAGCAATCTTCTCCATCTTCTCAGTGGCTTGGGCAAGAATCTTTGGAGTCATTTGGACCTCTCTCACTTCCCGCAGTGTTTACAGCAAATCTCATATCAGTTCCACATATAGTAGGATTCTCCCTACTTTCTAGGCCTTTTGAGAACAAAAACTAAAAAGGTAAGAGGAGGAAATAAAGCGATTTTGAATTCCCCTGGAGTGGTTAGGATTTGGGTTCATAAATTGAGGTCCAATTTTTCTCCTTTTCAAATAAAGTTATCCAACAATCTCTTCTTCCTAGAGCAGAAACCAATGGGCCAAGTGGCCTTGCTGAGAACATAACACCTAAAGGGAGGGTGCCAGGATTCAAAGTATTACTGTAATGAACAGAGATTCATGAGGGAGAGAGTAATAGGATTCATTGGTGGTAAGGCTACACTTGCTGAGAAGTGTTGTCTATTTGCACTGAGTAATAAATTTTGTACAGCATGAAGGATCATCATGCTATGATAATAGAAAATAGGGAGAAATAGAGAATTTAAGGAGACCTTAAAACCAAGTGAATGGAAGCCTCCACTAGCTTAGCTTCTGTGACGATTAGACAAAGTCAGAGGCTTTGCCACTGGGTTGGAAGAGACATAGTCTGTTGACGTCTAATGATTCACATGATCAGGGAGGAAATATAATCTCCTCTTAACCTTCTTAAGTTCATAGTAGCAGCAGACCCCTGTAACAAAAAACAGATTAGCAAAAGAAAAGGAAAAATCGTATTAATACTTACAGTGCACATTATGCAGGAAAAACCTCAATGAAAGGTAGCTTAAGACAGTGGCTTTGGACTCTTGCTTAACAAAAAATAATCATTTGTAGAGAAGTGATAAGACAAAGGAAAAGAAATTTTAGGCTTTCAAAGGTGAGAAACCGTGAGAAGGAAAATACACGGGAAGAAGCTAATGGAGTAGGGTTGGTTTGTGGGTCCCTCTGGGCCCATGGCTGGACTGATAAGAGCTGTCTCCAGTAAAGGAGAATTTATATCCTGTCTTGAGGCAGAAATGCAGGAGGACAGAGAGAATACTCTTCCTCTGTTTACTGTTTCTTAATTGACTTTAGCTCAAAAATATTTTATATGTCAAAGAGACATATTTGGGGGTGACATGCTCTGGTTTCCTTCACCATGGAGTCTTAACACCAAAGGTTTGTCTATTACTTGCATATACAAATAGGTAGAAAAGTACATGATAATTAGGTAAGCTCAGAGTGGCAGGCTATCAAAGGACTCATTTAATTCACAAAAGGCCTCTTCATATTTGGATTCCCAAGGAAGAAATTTGCACTTGGTTAAGTTATAAGTGTGATGACATCAGAAAAGTTGGAAATCTACCACCTGCATTAGCTAGGATTCTTAATTGTCTCCTTAGGAGTAATTAGGAAAGTTTTGAATGGTCTCTTGTCTGTCAGAAGTAAAAGATTTCCCTCCCTGGGCTAAATTATGTCCACTTGAATTTTGACCCAATTGTATCTTCTCTCTGAAAACCTTATGCCCTTTCTGAAAGAAAACAGTAAACAGCTGGCATCAGCTTTAGAGCTTACCTCATCTTTAGAACACAACAAAAAGACATCCATGTATCAAATATGAATAAAACAACAGTTAAATTTAAGGTCCTTGATGTTGTGGTTGAGGGCTTGTGAAAAGTAGGGGCCTTAGTAAATCTTTGAGGCATAACAATCCAGATATTCTGTTGATTTTCCCAGGAGAAGGCAAATATTGACTATTTTGATCTAAAGTAATGCTAAAGAAAGTAGAATATATTTACAACTGTAAAATATGCAGCCTCAAGAGGCACTGGAGATAAAAGAGTATTTGGTTCTCATGGGGGAATGACTATTCTATTGAATGGCCCCTGAGCAAATCTATATCCCTACCCATTGGGTTTTTTGACTGGGAAGGTAGAGATGTTACAAGGACTTGTTCTAAGTATGATGAGTCCTTTTACTATCATGCTTTTTACTATTTAGTTTAGTCCTTCTTTAGCTCTGGTTTAGAGGCCACTGGGCAATTTTGGGTAGAAATTTGGATAAGTCATTCTGAACCTTTATGGATTCAGTCCCAATAATCCTGCAAACAACCGGATGCTTGAAACTATTCTCTTTGTTTGAAAGTGCCTCTCAAATAATTTGTTTCACTTTAGACCTTCCTTCAATTGGGCAATATAATTCTCAATTATCCCTGGTGAAAGTATGCTTTCTAGAAAGAGAAGGCCACAGATTTGGGTGATAGTGTACATGCACATAAGAAGCAGGGGTCTTCTGAGGCAGGGGCATAGTTTAGACTGAGATAAAGCCATAATCCTGGGAACAGTGACTCCAAAGAGATGCTTAAGTACCTCGTTTTTGTTTTTTGAGATAGAGTCTCAATCTGTCACTCTAAGTAAAGTGCTGTGGCATCACAGCTCACAGCAACCTCTAACTCCTGGGCTTAAGAGATTCTCTTGCCTCAGCCTCCCAAGTAGCTGGGACTACAGGTGCCCACCACAACGCCCAGCCAGTTTTTGGTTGTAGTTGTCATGGTTGTTTGGCAGGCCTGGGCTAGATTCGAACCCACCAGCTCTGGTGTATGTGGCTGGTGCCTTAGCTGCTTTAGCTACAGGTGCCAAGGCAAGTACCTCTTATTTAACCCCTCCTCTCCCAATCAATGCTTGGGTCTTCCAACTATGAACCCCAACCAGATTTTTAGTTCCCAGAGCAAGAATATCATGGACAAAGCAAGAGAAGTCTGAAGAAAGTTCTCATAGGGTTTATTTGGAATTACCAAAACTTGGAAACAATACCATTGTTTGAAATATGACTCAGCAATAAATAAAGAACTATTTATCCACCCAAAAACTTGGATAGAAATCCAAGGCATTATGCTGAGAAGAAAAAAAGCCCATCTCAAAAGGTTACTGTATGATCCCATTTATGTACCATTCACAAAATGACAAAGTTGTAGACTGATAGAGAACAGATCTGTGGGTGCCAGAGGTCTGAGTTGCAGGCGGAGGGCACAGCCATGAAGGGCTAACTTAAGGTAACATTTCTTTGAAGTTACAGAACAGTTCTGTATTCTGGTAGAGTGGTGACTATGTGTATCTATACATGTGATGAATTTTATAGGCTGTACACATAAAAACTGATTAAATACAAATAAGGTCTGTAATTTAGTTAAAAGTGTACCAGTATGAATTTCCAGGTTTTAATAATTGTTATGTAAGATATTATTGGAGGAAGCTGAATGAGAATACATGGGAATTCTTTGTTCTGTTTTGCAACTGTGGGTCTAAAATTATTTCATAATTAAAAGTTTACAAAATAATTGGAAGGGTGCTAATTTCTACAGCACCACTTGGGAAACTTTTCAATTTTTACTAGTAAGGATACTATAAAATAAAGCCTCTGAAGAATTATAAATTAAGCGCAGTTTCTAAATGCTGTAATTTCATTTGCTATAATTTTGGTTTGGAAATTATTTTCACTATAGTATTACTACCAATATTTTGTATTGTTACAATTATATTGTATTCATGAAAGAAATCCTTTGGTGAGTTTCTCTTCAGGATAAAATAATTCCTTAACCATGTATAGCTGTGGTCCCTAACCCCCAGGCCTTGACCAGTACTGATCTGGCAGCACAGCAGGAGATGAGTAGCAGGTAACAAGGGAGCAAAGGTTCCCCTGTGTTTACAGCCACTTCTCACCACACTCATCATTGCTTGAGCTCCATCTCCTATCACATCAGCCACGCTATTAGATTCTCATAGGAACAAAACTACTGTAAACGGTGCATGTGGGGCTCTAGGTTGGGTATTTCTAACAAGAATCTAATTACCTTCGGTGGCGCCTATGGCTCAGTGAGTAGGGCGCCAGCCCCATATACTGAGGGTGGCAGGTTCGAACCTGGCCCCAGCCAAACTGCAACAAAAAATAGCTGGGCGTTGTGGCGGGTGCCTGCAGTCCCAGCTACTGGGGAGGCTGAGGCTAGAGAATCGCCTAAACCCAGGAGCTGGAAGTTACTGTGAGCTCTGATACCACAGCATTCTACTGAGGGCAACAAAGTGAGACTCTGTCTCTAAAAAAAAAAACAACTAATTCTCTGCCCCTCCACCCTGTCTGTGGAACAATTGTCTTCCATGAAACTAATCACTGGTGCCAAAAAGGTTGAGGACCGCTACTGTATGGCACTCCTAGTGATGTAGCTTCTGTCTTCCTTTTTTTACCACATCTCCTCTGCCCTAACATGCATTCTGGGTTGAACTATTTGCAGGCTTTTCTTTCCTCCCCATACATTTCCCTTTCCTCTTGACTCTTACTTTCCTGATGAGCTTCTTCTTTAAGACCCGGTTCAAACTCTCCTTCCTCTCTGAAGGCAGGCCTAGCCCAAGAAGCAGAGTTGCTCCAGTAGTATGTCCTTTCTGTTTCTGGGGTTGGAGTGGAATGTGTCGCCCATTGGTTATTTTCTTCACGTGTCCAGCTCCCACCAAAGTCCATGAATTCCTCCAGGGCCCTGACTGGTCCCATATCTTACAGTAGGCTCCAGGTCTGACACATTTACTCCATAAATGGTGATGAGTGAGTGGTCTGAGGCTCTGCAAAGTCTTTAGGAATCAATTTTGTCTATTCTTCCCTGATTTAACACAGTAATTTTCCCCAAAACGAAAGATCAGAAAGGAGTTTGATTAACGACTGTTAAACAAAACAGTAAATAAATATTTAAGACTTTATTTTCCAAAACATTCAACTTAGTTCATATTATATTAGCATTTTTTCCCCATCTTTCTTTTCATTCATGATACAGTGTTGTGACTAGCCACAGATTTTGAGCTTGTATCTGTGAGCCTCCATAGACAGGTAAGATCTAAGACTTAAGGGTAAGATATGGAATCTGAAAGAAGATGTGTAGGGTGTCACAATAAAGAGCACAAGCCTAATTTTAATATATATTTTGCTTCAGATTTTGAAAGAATCAAGATGTTCTGTGCTCTGCAGTCACTCCCTAGTCTACCTGAAATACTTGAAGACAAACCCTTGTGCATTCTCTCTCCTCCATCCTCATGGGTGGATGATCTGAGACTCCATAACTGTCTGCAGGTCTAGCTTTTGTCCCCACACTCCAACAAAATGACTCAGAGTTTCATTGTTTCTTATTGCACAATTTAATGACCATTTCCCCACCTCAGATCTGGTAGCTTCATTCAATAGGCAGATCACCTCCTCTTTGAAACCAGCCCCTCCCTTGGCTCCCTCTCCCCTCTTTTTCCTTTCATTGCATCCCCTAACATTCCTCCAAGATTGAGTCATTGGTCATATGCTCATTTTTAAAAATAAAAGTAATAAACATGTTTCCCATAACCCAAATTTCTCATTTTTTCTTCACTGCCTTCTGACATTCTGTCATCTTTAAAGCCCCAAATGAGGTGCTACCTCCCTCTCACTGCTGAGCCCTCCTCATCCTTTACATGCACCTGGAGCACTTAAAAGCCAAATGTACTTAGCCAAATTTCACTACTTAGCATTTCATATACCCTGCTTTGTGGCACTCCTTGTTATTTATGAATCACTCTCATCCCTTCAGCCAGACAAAGGCTCCTTAAAGACAAGACCCCTACCCTTATAATGACCTGTGTCTTCCCAAGCACAGGGCATTTAGCACCTGTCAGTGGTCCGTGAACACTTGCTGATTGAGATTAAGGTGATATTGCAGTAGCTTGGGAAGAGAAATGTAGAGAAGATGACCTCTTAAATTTCCTTTCCTTCCTCCTAATTCCCAGGAGGCTAAAGCAGAGCAAGCCACCTCGTTCTAGAACCAGAATGAAACTGCTTCCTGCCCCAGAGTGGCAGTGTGGCAAGAGCACGGGATTTAGGTTCAGATGGCCTGTGTTGAGCTCTGACTTTGCATCAAGGAAACCTCAGACCCACCAGGCTGCTGGAAACATGAATGTTCTCTTCGCAGTGCGTCACACCGGCTGGTGCAGTTCCCAAACCCCTCAGTGCTCAGGCTGGCTGTAAGTGGGCCAGCAACCCACCCCCCAGCAGGCCACCAGCTCCCCCTCTCTGAACTGTCCTAAAACCCTGCTGTGAGGAATAAATGCATGAGAGGAAGATTTTTAAAACTCTTGCTGAGAGTCCCAAGGTTTCGTGCAGCATTTGGCTGTGCATGACCAGGGGGTGCAGCTAGCTTTCTACTCTGCACCCTTTTCATGTAGCCAGCAGCACCTCTTCAGCATCAACAAGCAAGAAAGGAGACAGGAAAACCACCTGACTGAGCCCACCTGCCATCTGAACCCCTCATCCCCTAGTTTAATCTCTCCCACTCATTCATTCAATAAATAGGGATTGGGCCAAGCATGGTGACTCATGCTTGTAAATCCTAGCACTCTGGGAAGTCAAGGCAGCTGGATTACTTGAGCTCAGGAGTGTGAGACCAACCTCAGCAAGAGCAAGATGCCTGTCTCTACTAAAAATAGAAAAAACTGTCCGGGCATTGTGGCGTGCACCTGTAGTCGCAGCTACTCAGGAGGCTGAGGCAAGAGGATCTCTTGAGCCCAAGAGTTTGATGTTACTGTGGGCTATAATACCATGGCACCCTACCCAGGGCAACAGTGAATCTCTGTCATAAATAAATAAATAGTGAACAGCTATTGTTTGAGTACCAAGTCCTGAGCCAGAACTAATTGAAGAGAAAAATGGGTGGCCTAGCTCCAAAAGCAGCGCTCTGTCATTCTGCCTGAGGCAGCAGAGAACAGAGAGCCAAGCCTGTCTCTGCTGTCTCCTACTCAGGACCCTGGCTAGAGGGTCTGTGAGGAATTGGCTCAGGGTGCTGGAAAGAAGAACTTGAGTCAATACGTTGATGATTCTCTCAGTAAAGGTTGCTAAACCCCCAAGCAGGGTAATGATGAACCTTTGGTTCCCACAGGCAGTATCTCTTACTGTCCTCACACAAGCCCATGCTTAGTAATACCATCATTCTGATTCTTCAAACGTGAAAATGCCTTCACCTACTTGCCCAACATCTCACAAGCAGTGAGTGGCAAAGCTGTAGTTACGCCACACCTTCTGCCATCAAACCTCTGTGCACCACACCACCCAGGAGGCTGCTACTGGGGGCCTTGGGTTGATGGGCAGTTCCATGGATATTTGTTGACTTAAAAAGTAGGTGTTGGCCAGGCACAGTGGCTCACACCTGTAATCCCAGCACTCTCGGAGGCCAAGGTGGGTGGATTGCCTGAGCTCACAGGTTGGAGAGCAGCCTGAGGCAGAGTGAGACCTCATCTCTAAAAATAGCTGGGCATTGGCTCGGTGCCCGTAGAATAGTGGTTACAGTGTCAGCGGCACACACTGAGGCTGGCAGGTTCTAACCTGGCCCGGGCCAGCTAAACAACAATGACAACTGCAACAAAAAAATAGCCGGGCATTGTCGTGGGCGCCTGTAATCTCAGCTACTTGGGAGGCTGAGGCAAGAGAATCACTTATACCCAAGAGTTTGAGGTTGCTGTGAGCTGTGACACCACAGCACTCTACCTGGGGCAACAAAGTGAAATCATCTCAAACAAAACAAAACAAAAAAAGTAGTTGAGGAACTTAAAAGTTCTACAGTGAAGAGTCTTTAGAAAGTGTTGCCTTTCTATCTGCTCACCTACGTGGAACCTGCTAAAACGAATTAATTCTGGCTATGAGAAGGAGTTCTGCTTACTCCACTCCTGGGTTTCCATTAGCCCTTGGAGTTATGACCAAATAGAGAAACTTAGCCAGAACTTCCCCTAAGGACTCTGTCCCCTGGCAGCAGCATCTCCACCAGCCTAGGAGTACTTCCCTAAGAATTCAGATCATTGTTCAGCAGGACACATCCAAGACCCCAGTGGCTGCAGGATATTAGGAGACAGCTACATGACGTAAGAGTGTTGTGAGAACAGAATCCTGGAGAAGCTCCGGTTCCTACCTGGACCTACAACCATCCAGATCCCTGTCCTGGGTCTGCTGTAGTGGGTGCATTAGGGTGTCCCAGCCAACCCTGGAACTACTCCACTTGCCCCATGTGTACCTTTGACTAATTTAGTTTGAGAGACTGGGCCTCTCTATGAGTCAGGTCCTTGCCTATCCATGAGAAGAAGGTGATTGGCTGGATGTGGCAGGGCTTTGTGACCCGCTGGCAGGGCTGCAGCAGCCCCTCAGAACCCTTCATCCCTGCCTGCACATATTGCCTCCATGCAACCCTAGAATAACCTGGATGTGTGACCCACGGGGGCAAGGGTAGCAATTTTGCAGATTTTCCAAACAGGTGACTTCAGCCCCCCGGGCCTGGGCAGGAAGGAGTAGCCCAGTGACAATGGGCATAGCCCCACGTCAGGAGCAGGAAACATTTTGGCAGGCTCTGCAGAGTTCTCTCTCCTGTGATCCCACAGCATCTGTTCCAGTTTTCCTGGCCGGTAGGATGGCATCTACAAAGCAGAACCTATGGGAAACCTGGAGTTGGGGCGGGATCGCGATCAGAGCCCAGCTCAGAAGTCCAAATGGCTTTCTGTAGGTGGAAGGGGCAGAGAAAAGCACAGTTCTGTGGTCTGTCTCCTTTCTGGATTGGTCATTCCACGGTCTTAAAGACCAGAGGCTGGCTGTGTGTCAGGTGCCTGCTTTTCAAGTGCCCTTGGATTCTCACTGTCTGCCCAAATAATATTGATAACACTCCCCAAATGTTGATTGAATATCAGGCTGTGTGCTCAGCACTTTGTATGCATGGCTTACTTAATCCTCAGAACAGTCATATTAGGTGGGAACTATCATACTCCTCATATTATAGATGAGGAAACTGAGGTCTAAAGTCAAACAGTGAGGACATGGGAGAGTCAGGATGTGAACCCAAGTGTTCTGGCCGGAGATCCAGATTCTTAAAGCATTGCCTTTATACAGCTTTCGGGAGGCATGCTGGCCACCTCCTGCAGGACTGGGAGAATGGTGTAGGTCTGGGAACTATAGGGGGTTCTTTCAGGGAATAGCCAGAACTGGGATGAGCTTGGGGCAAAAGGAGCCCCATAGAATTAGAAAAGACTGGAGGCCTCTGAATTATCTTTAAGACATGTGTGTAGAAGATAGATTTTCATGGAAGATTTAAAAACAAAAAGCCAAAATTATATTTAGGCTGGTGATAAGATTATTTAGTGTTAACTATTAGAATCTGACATTTCAGAGCTATGTAGACTTTTTGGTCATCTTTATGATTTAAGAATATAAGTATCAGGCGGCACCTGTGGCTCAGTGGGTGAGGCGCTGGCCCCATATACCGAGGATGGCAGGTTCAAACCCGGCCCCGGCCAAACTGCAACAAAAAAATAGCCTGGCATTGTGGCGGGCACCTGTAGTCCTGGCTACTTGGGAGACTGAGGCAGGAGAATCACCTAAGCCCAGGAGTTGGAGGTTGCTGTGAGCTGTGATGGCACAGCACTCTACCAAGGGCGATAAAGTGAAACTCTGTCTCTAAAAAAAAAAAAAAAAGAAAGAAAAGTAGTGTCTTGGCAGCACTCATTGCTAAATGGGTAGGGCGCCAGCTACGTATAGCGAGGCTGGTGGGTTCAGACCTAGCCTGGGCCAGCTGGAATGGCAATGACAACTGCAACAAAAAGGATGGACAGGTGTTGTGGCAGGTGCCTGTGGTCCCAGGTGCTTGGGAGGCTGAGGCAGGAGAATCTCTTGAGCTCAGGAGTTTGAGGTTATTGTGAGCTATGGCACTGCAGCACTCTACTCAGGGCAACAGCTTGAGACTCTGTCTCAAAAAAAAAAAAGGAATATAAGTGCCTAGATTTAAGGGCTATCCTAGGTATTTGAGAAAGAACCCATAGTCTCTAGAAAGATTTGGTCTTGACCCTTTTTCAAGCCTCAGTGTTTAGAATGACAAGATACTTCTCCTCTCCCTTTGAGACCTGTGACTGCCTTCCCCATTGCCAGTGAAGGCACCATGAGCCTTATGGTCCTAGCATACATAGTGGTTTGGCAGAGTCACCAGATTAAGCCTCAGCCTTTCTTTTCCTTGGTGCCCGATCTGGTAGCAAGAGTCAAGGCCCTGGTTCAGTGCCTGTAGCTCAGCAGCTAGGGCACCAGCCACATACACCAGAGCTGGTAGGTTTGAATCTAGCCCGGGCCTGCTGAACAACAATGGCAACTACAACAAAAAAAAATAGCCGGGTGTTGTGGCAGGCGCCTGTAGTCCCAGCTACTTGGGAGGCTGAGGCAAGAGAATTGCTTAAGCCCAAGAATTTGAGGTTGCTGTGAGCTGTGATGCCATAGCACTCTACCCAGGGCTACAGCTTGAGACTCTGTCTAAAAAAAAAAAAAAAAAAAAAAGTCAAGGCCCTGCAGACCAGGCTTATCCCAGAACAAATCTTGGTCTGATTTTCAAGTGGGGTTTCCAGCCAACCTGGATGGAGGCATGCCATAACCCAGTCAGGGACTGCTTGCCTGATTCAAGTCATCATGTGCCAAAGATGATGCTAGAAACATGCGAACATGCTTGGGAGACCGTATGATTGCATCTCTTGGGACAAAGCCTCCCTCTCTGGGTAATGACCTACCATTCCTTCAGGGAAGGTGAAGACACTCTTAGTAACAGGTATATTATCACTAAGCATCTCCTCAGCCTATGTCTTTGCTATAATTGGATGCAGCTTGTCTACTTAGAGCCAGATGCTTGGGCAAATGCTTTCTATACCTCTGCCCCGAGCAGCTGATCTAGTTTGAGTTCAAACTCAAGTCAACCCCCAATTCAAAAGGCCATCAGAAGCTGGACCAGTTGAGTTCAACCTGTGGCTTTGGGGGATAGGGAAGTTGGTCTAATTCAGTCCAGAATCTTAGAGCAGACCCTGTGCTCTAGTCCACTCTAGCCAGCCCAGCTCTTAGGGGACATCTGGGCCAGAAATAGACTTTTCACCCAATCCCTTCCCTGACATCACTAGGTTTTGACTGAAGCTGGCTTCCTCTTTGGGACTAAATCAAAGTTAGGTGCTCTCCCTTTTCTAAACTGAGATCAGAGAAAGGGGATTTGAAGATGAGAGAAAAACAAAGAAATCTTTGCTCAGGACCTGGGGTGCCACCTGCTGGCCATGTGTAGTTCTATTTACAGAGCCAAATCTAGTAGAGGAAAATTAAAAAGGCATCCTACCCTCTACAGCATAATGAGAGATAAGAAAATGAGGAGGCTGGCTCCGCGCCTATGGCTCAAGCAGCTAAGGCACCAGCCACATACAGCCTGAGCTGGCAGGTTCGAATCCAGCCCGGGCCCGCCAAACAACGACGGATGCAACCAAAAAATAACCAGGTGTTGTGGCGGGCGCCTATAGTCCCAGCTATTAGTCCCAGCTACTTGGAAGGCGGAGGCAGGAGACTGCCTTGAGCCCAGGAGTTGAAGGTTGCTGTGAGCTGTGATGCCACAGCACTCTACCCAGGGCAACAGCTTGAGGCTCTGTCTCAAAAAAAAAAAAAAAAGAAAGAAAGAAAGAAAGAAAAGAAAAGAAAAGAAAAGAAAAAGAAAATGAGGCTGGTTTCTTCATGAAGCTCTAGCAAGTGTGGTAGAGACTCCTTGCAGAGACCCCTGAGTGTCCTGGATGAGTTCTCCTGAGCCAAATGGACCTCAACCAGAACAGAGAGAAGTACCACTTGAGAGAGCCTAAGCTAGTGCTGAGGGAGACTAAGGCTCTGTTCCTGGTATCAGCTGCCTCGCTTCCCTAGAGGCCCCATAGGAGGTGACAACATAACTGATTGCCATTACCTAAAAGGAGCTATTTTTTCCAACTTTCTTCTTATAGGCACTATTGCCACTTTTGAGACCCTAGAATCACACTGATCAAAAGTGTGGAAAGTGCCCTCCCATCATCAGGCACTGACAGAACTAGGAATTTGGGGACAAACTGAGAAGATGGGCATTTTTCAAGTAGCTATGTAGTTCTTGGTGACTTTTGGAGCCCTAATAGCAAGGACTGTAGTTGTATTCTGAGCTCCAGGGAAACTGGAGATTTTGCCTGTGTACCAAGGAGGAAGATGGCTAACACTTTCCCACAGGCCAGGAACTCCCAGCTAAGCACATCTATGAGACAAAGGCTGTGGTTCTCATACCTGGCTATGCACCAGAATCACCTGGGGTGTATCTAAAAATTAAGTACATATAAAATAAGTGTCATATAATACATATACATTTTATATAATAAATTATATATCATATAAATGATATAAGAATATACATAAACAATATTTACATACTATATATACAATAATGTACATATTATTATGTATTAACATAATAAATGTGCATTATATACCCATGCTTGGGCTTCACTCTAGCCTACTGAAAAGCCTCTGCAGGAGAAGCTAACGGACTCTCCTAGTAAGGAACTTTAGGAATGTGTGCAGCAGGCCTGAACCATCAGCAGTTCCAGTCCTGTGACACTCCACAAAAGCTGCCCTCAGACTTGAAGACCCCCTGTAGTTCAAATGATCTCAGTGACAACCAGGAGGACAAGATTGGACTAGAGTTTTGCCTTTGCTTTTCTTCAGTAACCAGCCCTTGAAACTCACACACTTCAAACAGAACAAAGTCCCTAAAATGGCTCAGGAACTCCCAGCGGCAATCTAAAATGACC
Organism: Loris lydekkerianus; assembly: GCA_963574355.1. Taxonomy (NCBI): domain Eukaryota; kingdom Metazoa; phylum Chordata; class Mammalia; order Primates; family Lorisidae; genus Loris; species Loris lydekkerianus. Next base: position 31,571 of record CAUYPK010026745.1, on the reverse strand, counting down.
CTCGGAAGCCTCCTGACCAGCCCAGACCCTCGAGGCCCAGCAGAGTGTCAGGCCCTGCCTGTGGGCCCCAGGGCCTCTAGGAGAAATACATCTGGGAGCCTGCGGAAAGCTCCCAGATAATCATTCTGCACAGTATCAGAAGAACGTGTGCCCTCTGCATGTAGCAACTGGCAGGGCTCCTGGGGACCTGGCAGGGCTGACCACTTACACTTTGGGGCCATTCAAATGTACTTCTAACTCCACCCTTTCTCCTTCCTGACTGTAGGACTTAACTGTTTTTGCCACACTTTGAGAATTTGGTTGTACTGTTCTTGTGTGTGTTTGTCTCCCAGTAAGATTATGAACTCCAAGAGGACAAGGGCAAATCTTTTCAATTTCTTACATTGTGTAACAAAATAAATACTCATCAAAGTAAGATGCCCTTCCCTTGACCCTGCCCACTCTGCCTCTTTTGCAACCTCAGCGACCATCCACCCTTGTCCACTCCTCCTGCTCTTGTTACTTTGGGTCTGTTCCCAGAAACTTGGAAACACTCTCCTAACTTTAGTCTCTGCAGTTCCTTTCCACCAACATGGTTAGGCAATTTTTTTCCATTGAGAATTGGTCTGGAATCAAAGTGAATCAAAAATAGCTTGGCCACTGAAGTCAGCTTATAGTCAGGTGGAAGGGACAGACACAGGTGATTGCATGAGAATGTGAGAATGCCATGGTGTGCTGTGCCTGGGTGCTGCAGGGTGTATCCCCACTAGGAGTTCAGGGAAAGTCTCCTGGAGACAATGCCAACTCCAATGCAGAGTTCTTAAGCTTGAGTTGGGGTGGGAGACTGAGGCCAGATGATAATGAAAGACATTCAGAAAGAGGGGTGAGGAGGCGTAATTGTTCAGCAGGTTTTCTGAACACCTTCCCTGCAACAGGCCCAGAAAGTCTACTCCTAGCTTCAAAGCACTTCCTGACATGGGGGAAGACATTTAAATAGTCCAGTGGTGACTACATGGGTTGGGATACAGAGCAGTGGGCTCAAAGCCATTGTGTAAGAGGAGACTCAAATGCCATCAAAATTACCCTCAGAAAACTGAAATTGCCAGGTTCTGAGTTCTTAGAGCAATGTTTTTCAACCTTTTTTAAAATCTCACAGCACACTTGAACCTATAATTAAACTTCCACGGCACACTTAAATTATGTTGAACAACAACAACAACAAAAAAGAGTAAAAAAAAAGAACATACTTGGCTCGGCACCTGTAGCTCAAGCAGCTAAGGCACCAACCACATACCCAGAGCTGGCAGGTTCAAATCCAGCCTGGGCCTGCCAAACAACAATGACAACTACAACCAAAAAATAGCCAGGCGTTGTGGGGGGGTGCCTGTAGTCCCAGCTACTTGGGAGGCTGAGGCAAGAGAATCGCTTAAGCCCAGGAGCTGGAGGTTACTGTGAGCTGTGACGCCACAGCACTCTACCCAGGGTGACAGCTTGAGGCTCTGTCTAAAAAAAAAAAAAAGAAAGAAAAAAGAAAAACATACTTAACTGTGCTTTGCACTCCTTTCAAAAATAATCTAATTAATGATCTTTAAAAATGTTTGCGGCACACCTAAGATCCTCTCATGGCACACTTGTGTGCCACGGCATACCAGTTGAAAATCACTGCCTTAAAGGCTCTCAAGATACAATTTAATTTTTGTTTCTCTTAACTGTTTGGCCCTGTCTATCCTCTATTTCCCTGGGCAATGAAGGACAAAGTGTATTTTTAGGAAGAAGAAGGATTGGGAATAAATAGAGTTTTCTCTCATGATTTTTCTTCAAAATTTAATTTAAATGGGGCAGCGCCTGTGGCTCAGTCAGTAAGGCACTGGCCCCATATACTGAGGGTGGCAGGTTCAAACCCTGGCCGAACTGCAACAAAAAAATAGCTGGGCATTGTGGCGGGCGCCTGTGGTCCCAGCTACTCGGGAGGCTGAGGCAAGAAAATCGCTTAAGCCCAGGAAGTTGGAGGTTGCTGTGAGCTGTGTGATGCCACGGCACTCTACCGAGGGCCATAAAGTGAGACTCTGTCTCTACAAAAAAAAAAAAAAATTTTTCATATAAACGTGTATATACTGAGGTCCCATTATATATGTGTGAGACGAGGGGTGGGGACCTGTAAGGAGCACAGCCCAGCAAGTGCCATGCTGAGCCCCCTCTCTCAAGCAGTGCTTCTCAAACCTGACCATGCCTGCAGTTCCTCTGGGTGTCTTGGTCAGAGGCAGATTGTGATTCAGGAGACCTGGGGGAGAGTGAGAGAATTGGAATTTCTACCAAGCTGATGCCCATCTAACCCCAGCAATGGTGGTCTTCAGACCTCAGTTTGAGAACCATGGAGCAAAGAATGAACAGACTTTGGGGTGGGGTCATTCCAGACAGAGGGTGAGTAGAAGTTGCCTATGTTCTAACTGGGGGCACAAAGTGGGAGAAGACTGAAAAGATGGGGTCCATTTAGGATTTTGAGAAGTGGTAGGGAAGGTCATGTTATAAGAGCAGATGCCTACAGGGGACAAGGAAGTGGGCTGAATGTATTCTTCCTTCATAGAGACACTTTACATACTAAGCCTGAAGAAACAGTCTTCATTCACTCCAGAAATAGTTCTTAACGATTCTCGGAATACACAGTCCTTTTGACCTGTTTTCTGTTTCTCCATTTTTGATTAAAAAAAAACAAAAAAAACCTAGTTATAAGAAATAGTTCCCTCACAACAGGACAAGTCAGTGACCATCGGCAGCTGACACTTGGCCTCTGTGTGGGGGTGGGGTGGGAAGGAGGCTCAAGCAGGACCTTAGACTCAGAGAGTCCCCCAAAGAAGCCAGAAATCCCAAATTGTTTGTGTGAAACATACCAGTGTAAAAATATTGGGCACTAATTCAAAAATGTTTCCAACCCGGGGAGTGCTAAACAGTTCAAGTCTACAAGGCAAATTCGGCCAGTGGGCAGCTCCTTTGTGATGCTGGCTGAAGTGGCTTGAAGATGGGATTGGTGGGCAGCAAGGCCTCCTTTTAGCTAGATTCCGATGGCAACAATATCAGGGATGGCTTAAGAGGAAGGGGCTAGCAGCTGGAAGAAGGAGGCTTCTGCTAACCTGGGCTAGAAAGTACAGCCAGCCCTCCACATCCATGGGTTCTGCATCTGTGGATTCAGCCAACTGCGAATTTAACTAAATGCAGATCAAAAATATTTGGGGATAAACAGGGGAGGTTGCATCTGTTCTGAACATGTACAGAATTTTTTCTTGTCATTTTTCCCTAAACAATACTGTTTACATAGCATTTGCATTGAGTTAGGTATTACAAGTAATCTAGAGATGACTTAAAGTATATGCAAGAATGCGTCTGGAGGTTATATGCAAATTTTACATAAGGGACTTGAACATCAATGACTTTGGTAATGTGGGATTCAGGGAACAGCCCACTGTAGAAAGTGAGGAATGCCTACAGCACACTCTGAGGTGAGGAGCGCAGGGAAGACCCAGGACTTAAGGAATGACTCCATGGGAGGATGAAGGGAACAGGCTCTCTGGGTTGACCCTGCCAGTTTCTATCTTGGGACACTAGTGGCTGCTAGTGACATCCCCGAATATTGAATACAGGAGAGAAGCCTGTGTGAGGGGAAGGTTCTGGACAAGCAGAGATTACGTGCCTCTGGTCAGCCAGCAGGCCACAGGCCACAGGAATGTGAAGTCTGAAGTCAGAGGACAGGCAAAGGTTAGTTGGCTTTCTGAAACACAAATCTGGTCAAGTTATTGTCTCTTTAGAATCTTCTAATGGCTTCCTGTTGTTTAAATAGAAAGTTAAGCCTCCTCCTCCTGGTAAACAAAGCCTTGGATCTGTCCCTGCCAGCCTCACTGTGCCACACCCAGCACAAAAGCCTGCTCCCTGGTCCTGCTGGGTTCCTGGTCTCAGTTCCGGAATAAGCTGTGCCTTTGTTCCTGCTAGACCTTGCGCCTGAAATGCCCTTCTAGCCCATCCCTTTTTATGTCTGGAAAATTCCTGTTCCTTTTAGGCTCCAACATCTCTGCTCCGAAGTCTTCTCTGACCCTGCCAAGCATATGAGATCACGCCCTTCTGTGTACCATCCTGAACTTTTGTGAGCTTGTTTGTACTGCCTGCCAGTCCCTTCGGAGGGTGTTTGCCTGTCTGTAAACTCTTCGAAGACAGAGACCATGTGCTGATTAACTTTAAACCACCAGTTCATCTAGCACAGCGTTCTCAACCTGTGGGTTGCGACCCACAGGAACTGTATTAAAGGGTTGCGGCATTAGGAAGGTTGAGAACCACTGATCTAGCACATAATAGACACTCATTAAGGATTTAAAGAATGAATAAGTACTCCTTTGGGGGGGCTAAACTGCAAGGCTGGTTCTAGAGGGAATGCTTCTTACTTCTCGGGGTCCTGCAGCCCCTTCTCTCCCGACAGCTAAAGGACAGTATGAGGCCAAGGTGCTGACCTCACCTTTCTTCTTTCTTTGCAGCTGGGGTATGGCCGTCAATGTGTACTCCACATCCGTGACCAGTGAAAATCTGAGTCGCCATGATATGCTTGCATGGGTCAATGACTCCCTGCACCTCAATTATACCAAGATAGAACAGCTCTGTTCAGGTAGGAGGCTGGGGATAGGGAAAGTCTTCCTGCTGAAGAGAAAAGAAGAGAAGGCAGGATTGCAGAGCAGCCACAGCAGTTATGTGTCACTTCATGATGGGGATAATTCAAGTAATGTGTCATTAGGTGATTTCATCATTGTGGGAACATCATAGAGGGTGCTTACACAAATTTCAAAACCTCAGTGGAGTGGCCTGCTACCCACCTACGTTACAGCCCATTGCTCCTAGGCTACAAACCTGTACAGCAGGTTACTGTACTGAATACTGTAGGCAATTCTGTAACATAGTGGTATGTGTGTTATCTCACCATATCTAAACATACAATATTATAATCTCATGGGACCACAGTCATACTTGAGGTCCATCATTGACTGAAACATTATACAGTGCCTGACCATAGCTTATAATTAAGATTAAGAAGGAGAGCTGGAGAGCCTGAACTAGTCAAACTGTTTGGAGTAGATGTCAGGACATGCAGAGAAAAGTGAAGAGTTGAGAGAGGCACAATGAAAGGCTGTGGTGTGGAGCTGAGAGCCAGGACAGGCAGCAGAGTCACAGGTTAGCAGCACAGGTCTGGTCTAGCCACTCTGGGTCCAACTTTTCTGGTCCAATTCTGCACAAGTTGCTACACCTCCCTAGGCCTCAGTTTTCCCATACATTAAATGGAGATAATATCACCAACTAACTAGCATTGCTGTTAGGATTACCCTAAATATATGCAGTGTTTGGTATGAGGCTGGAATATGATAGTTCCATTAAATAGTCATTGCTTTTATTCTTGGAAAGGTAGAGGAATTCTGGCCATGTCTATCCTAAAAATAGGACTGGCCCTAGCCCCGGGACAAAAAGAGAGAAGAGGAGACAAGGTTTTGGGGAGGAGACCAGCTGAGGGCCTTAGGAAGTGAAAGGCCAGCAGAAAAAGACCATACACCCTCTAAGCCATCATGCCTCTCCACAGGGGCAGCCTACTGCCAGTTCATGGACATGCTCTTCCCTGGCTGTGTGCACTTGAGGAAGGTGAAGTTCCAGGCCAAACTAGAGCATGAATACATCCACAACTTCAAGGTTCTGCAAGCAGCTTTCAAGAAGATGGGTGTTGACAAAGTAGGTGCCTGCATTCCCGGGGACCCTCAGGAGCTGTATGACTCTAGGGAAGAAGATGGCCCACCATCCAGGGCCACAGGGGCTGCTGGGATCATTCTAGTGCTCAAGCCTCTCTTCACCTCCCGACTCTCCAGAGGGAACGTGCTCCCCCAGCTCAAGGCACAGTGGAAAATCCCTAGCACTTGACATCCCATCATGACAGTAACATTCCTTTCCCTTACTCCCCTCCAAACTCTCTCCATCCCAGACATCAAGGCTCTGTGTGCTGCTCTTATGAAGTTCCATCTCTCTGTAGGGCCCAAGAAAAGTCTGTTTGCTCACTGCCTTGACAGCCACAGGGCTGTGGGTCCTGAGCCGCAGTCCACAGACAGGCACCAGAAGCAAGGGACATCTCCCCACGGTTCTTCCTGTGCTATGGGAAAGGGATGTCTGCATCCAGGGCTGGGCACCAGCCTACTCATTGTGCTGGTGCCACGGGAGGGGGGCCGGTGAGAAGGTAGAGGACGCTGCAGCCCAGGGGCTGGCTTTCCTGGGAGCAGCAGCCTCTCATGAAGGAGGGCGGCCCTTCAGCAGCAGGTGGCTAAAGTGCTCTGCTTGTGTGGTCTATTTCAGATCATTCCTGTAGAGAAATTAGTGAAAGGAAAATTCCAAGATAATTTTGAGTTTATTCAGTGGTTTAAGAAATTCTTTGACGCAAACTATGATGGAAAGGATTACAACCCTCTGCTGGCGCGGCAGGGCCAGGACGTAGCGCCACCTCCTAACCCAGGTGATCAGATCTTCAACAAATCCAAGAAACTCATTGGCACAGCAGGTAATGTGCCCGAGCCGGGGGAGGGAGTGTGGGGGGCCGGGCCGGCAGGGCTCTACAGCCAGGAGTGCCCCCTGGGCCACCGGCCCGGCCCTGCCAGCCTGGAGGAGACTGTTATCACGGAGTTCAGATGACGCCGCCTGCTGCCCACTTAGACTCTGGGAGTGACAATAGGGGGTGAAAGGGCTCCAAAAAATTGTTCTAAGAAGGGAGCCACCAGCACCAGCAATGGTGACAGCTCGTAGCAGGAGACCCAGGGGACTTCATTTCATAGCATGAGCTAACTCGTTTGCCTCCAGATGGTGGGGCAGTAAGGTAGAACGGTTTCTCCATTTGGGTTTATCCAAGCCAGAGGCCTAGTGCCAGCACCACAGCCCCATCTTGCCTGGCCCATTGGATGCTCAGGGGCAGGAATTTGCTAAGCTGGATCATGCCTTCCCCCATTCCCAAACCCCACAGCTACATCCTCAATGGATGAGTCTCTAAAAATAAGTCTTTGTATGGGTCGTAGAAGGGAAAGGAGAGTTGCAGCCCCAGCCTGCGTCGGACCCCGTCATAGCAGAGCCACCTCCTCCATCTGCGCTACTGTCCCGCCTGGGCCCACCCTGCGCGCCTGCTTGCTTTGTGTTAGACTGGCCTGCTGTGCGTAGGGAGGTGCAGGTGCTAGAGAGCAAGTAGCCTCAGCATGCAGACTGTCCTGGGAAGGAGCTCCAGGCCCTGATTCTGCACCACTGCATAGACACCCAGTCCAGCCAACAGAGGGCAACAGAGCCCGTCCTGAGACAGGGGCTGAGAGGGGAGGGGCCAGGTTTCCTGTGTATCCTCCAGTCAGGAGACTCAGGTCATTCCAGGAAGGGTGGCTTCAGGCTGGGGCTTCTGTTAGGAAAGACCCTGCACAAGCTGCTTTTCATCAGGCTTTGGCTGTTGGTACAAGAGGGCCCTGAACCCTTCTAGCCCTACTTCCTCAAATTCCGTGTCCCTGTTTCTGTCTCCCTCAGGCCCAACACTTCACACCTTCTTCTAGTTTGCTATAGTTCCTGCTCTCTCAGGCTTACCAAAGGGCTGCCTAGCTGCTGTAGTGTCCCATGTGGCCAAGGCTTGAGGCCTAGGTGGAGATGCCCTTCCTGAGTGGCTGGGAGGGGTGGGGATGAGAGTGCCTGCCTATCGCATGGGCCTGCCCCTGCAGTCCTTCCACCAGGCTCTCTCCTGCTATGTGCACTGTGGTCTCATGTGGCCTCATCTGCCTCTTCCCTGGGCAGTTCCGCAGAGGACATCCCCTACAGGCCCCAAAAACATGCAGACCTCTGGCCGACTGAGCAATGTGGCCCCACCCTGCATCCTCCGGAAGAATCCCCCATCAGCCCGGAACGGAGGCCATGAAACTGATGCCCAAATTCTTGAACTCAACCAACAGGTGAGTGGGATGGGTAAGAGTAGCTCAGATAGCCCTGCCACAAAAGCTAGACCCTAGGGTGTCTGTGGGGACAAGAAGAGTGTGAGGCAGGGAACTCTGGCTTGAGAAGTGCCTTCTCCCCAAGCAGCTATTGGACTTAAAGCTGACTGTGGATGGGCTGGAGAAAGAGCGTGACTTCTACTTCAGCAAACTTCGTGACATTGAGCTCATCTGCCAGGAACATGAAAGTGAAAACAGCCCTGTCATCTCAGGCATTATCAGCATTCTCTATGCCACTGAGGTAAGCTCGCCTTTCACCTGCTAGCATCCTAGGCCCACTGGACATTCTGGCCTGGCCCTAAGACCAGAAGCATGATAGGACCAGAAGGGACCTTGGAGAACATTTACTGATGAGGGGAGAGAGATGAAGTCACTAGCCCAGGTTCACATAGCACCATTAACAGAAAAAGTCGGACTAGAACTCTGGGCTCCTGGGCTCTGGGCCCCTTGTTCCTCAGCTTCCTATAGAACCTGAAACCTTAGCCTGGCCTGCCTGGCCTGCCTGGCCCACTGCTTCCCTCTCCCTTCCCACCCTCCAGGAAGGATTTGCACCCCCTGAAGATGATGAGATTGAAGAACACCAACAAGAAGACCAGGACGAGTACTGAGGGCAGCTCTGGCCCTGGCTGACTGCACAGCTTCCCTGTGCCTCCCCTCCCGGCCCCCCCCCCCCCCACATTATAATCCTTTCCTTACAGCCAGGTCAGCCGGGTGCTCTGTGTCAGTGCCGCAGTATGGGGGGGCTGGGTGAGAGGGGATTGGGGAGATGGAGCTGGTGAGCGGGCAGAGGCCCATCCTTGTCCTCGAGTGGCACTGGCCCAGCAGGCGGGATCCCTGCCCACTCCCCACCCCTATTTATTTCCGTTGTCTCTATGCTGTGTTGGCCAACACTTCCCAGGGTGCTGCTGCCACCCACCTCAGCCAGCCACCTGCTCCCCAACAGCCAGCAGCTATATATTTGACAAAGTCATTGGTATATTTTTACTTACTGGATTTTCCTTGCACTTTACCTGTTCTTTTCTAGGGCTGACAGCACAGGCTTGGAGCAGTGTGCCTGGCTTGGCTTCCCTTCCCCCATGGCTGGGGGCTGGGGCAGGGCTCACCAATTTTTATTTATTTTATCTTTTGACTTCCCAGTAGTTGAGGGGAAGGCTGATGTCAGATGAGGGAGTGGGGGCTGAGGAGGTGGCGCTGTAGGCCCTGGGGTCAAGGAGAACGGAGGGAGCATGTGAAGGAAGGAAATGACCTCCTGGCACCAGGCTCCCCCACCTGAGGCCCTTGCCCCTAGGGCCAAAGCCCAGCACTGTCCCAAGGCCCCCAGCCTCTCCCTCCCGCAGCCTGGTTTACATCACAGTCTCTGCCTGGATCCTACAGTACGTCTGACTCCCACCCGCCCCTCCCCACCCCTGCCCCTCAGGCACCAGCCTGCATACGTGTTCACTTTTATTTAAATAAACTTGTGTGGTAAAAGTCCACCCCATATCTCCCTGCACTGAGCCACAGCCTGGGTCTCAGTGCTATCTGCCTCTTGTACACCCTCTTTCAAGGTGACAATATGCAGCACAGCCTTGTCAGCCTCTCCCAGGCCCAGATCCTGAGCTGGTCCTATCTCCCAACACTGGTGACAGGGCTCCAGGGAAAGGTAGGGAGTTCCAACCCCCAATCTCTGAGGAGGAAAAATCCCTGGGGCCCTGGCCATGGTGAGGGGCAGCCCAGTAAAGTGGCTGGGGGTAACAGGGTAGCCTGGCCAACCGGATCTTCATTTCAGCCTCCTTTGGGCCAGTTGGACTGTGTATTATTCCCACCCCTAGTGATACAGCTGGGGACAAGGACTCGTGACAGACCTGGGGGAAGGTTATAACAAGCAAGCAGCTTTCAGCACTGAAGCCCAGAAGGACAGCAGTGTCTTAAGTGATCACTTCGATAGAACAAGCTCCAATGGGAACAGGGAATCAGGAACCTTCCCATGTCATCCACACAGCCCCATTCCTGGGGTGTACCTGATAAAGGGCCATAATGACCAATGTCCTGGAAGCCCAGCAGGGACCAGGAATGCTAAAATGGACATGAAGCCTTGGGGTCACCTAGGCCAGCCCCTTATTTACTGAGGAAGAGTCCAAGACCCATGTGTATGGCTCTGTCAAGGTACTAGAAACCTGGACTTGAATTCAGACCTCTTGACTCAAGATTCAGTGTCCATCCCCAAAGACCATGAAAATATGACCTTCAGTGTGTTCCTGTTGCTTCAGAGTGTTCCATCCAGCTCTGATAGATGTTTCCTCACTGTCCTGAGTATGACCAAGATGTAGTTGGGGCTTTTCTGCAGCCCCACACCATTGGCCCTCCTTTGAGACCACAACCATTTCTCTGATGACTCCAGATACAGGCTTACATAAGTGATTTCTATCTGCTCGTTCCTTATTCATTCCTCCTCCTCCTTTTGAACTCCCACCCCTATATACATAGATACTTCTGGACTTACTCTCTGTTTTTCTCCTCCAAAAAGTTCCTTGCTTGCTTTTACTTCTCTTGATGATTTTTAACTCCCTTGCCTAATTTTTAAAGGTTTTCCCTCCATCTTTATAGGTAGATACTGTAAAAGGGTAAAGGAATTATTCTTCATTGCCCGGTATTCATCTTCAGGTCAAGACCTCACCCTGATCATACAGTGTGTGTGGTATGTAGATAATGCCTCCCCTCAAAGATATCCACATCATAACCCCTGAACTACACAAGGTTACATGGCAAAGGGGAATGAAGGCAGCTAGTCAGCTAACATTAAAGTGGAGAGAGTATCTTGGACTATCCAGATGGATCCAATGTAATCACAAGGGTCCCTAAGATTAGAAGAGCAAGGCTAAAGAGTTCAGAGATAGATAGGAGGCTATGAGACATGAAATGCAGTTTCTGGAAGCTGGGAAAGGGAGAGAAATAGAGTCTCTCTTAGAGCCTTAAGAAAGGAACACAAACTTGTAGATGACTTGATTTTAGCCCAGTAAGACCTGTGTCAGACTTCTGCCCTCCAGAACTGTAAGACAAATTTATGTTGTTTTAAGACATTAAATTTGTAGCAGTTTGTCTCAGTAGCAATAGAAGAGTAATACAGTGGGATGGTACTTCAGTGAGCTCACCTTCTTGTCCCCACATTAAACACCCACCCGTCCTCCTTTTTTTTTTTTTTTTTTTTTTGAGACAGTTTCAAGCTGTTATCCTCAGTAGAGTGCTGTAGCATCATAGCTCACAGCAACCTCATACTCTTGGGCTTAAGAGATTCTCTTGCCTCAGTCTCCCAAGTAGCTGGGACTACAGGCACCTGCCACAATGCCCAGATATTTTTTGGTTGTATTTGTCATTGTTGTTTGGCAAGCACCAGCTCTGGTGCCTGTGGCTGGCGCCCTAGCCGCTTGAGCTACAGGTGCCACGCCTCACCTGTCCTTGATCCAGTATCTTTTGGGTCTTCAAGCCCCAAAGATGAGGGACCTACCCAAGCCCACCTCCATGGCTGTGCCTAAGGCTGCTCTTTAAACATCTAGAGCTCAGGGATATAAAGCTACTTACTGCCTTTTCCTAGTACCTCATACTAAGTGTATTTGTCCTCTGGAACACTTAAGATAATAAACTGTAATCTTCTGTTTAGAATTTTGCCTCCCACACAGGTTTCAAGAGCCTCATAAGCAAGTGAGATATAACCCAGCTGTACCTAGCACCGAGCCTGACACAGAGAAGGTCCTTAGGAAATGCTGGATGAGGAAATGAATGACTTCTATCCCCTAGGTGCCAAGTTACAACTAATAACCTGCCAGACTATTCCAATGAAAAAGAAAGGAAAGTCTTTCCCCCACCCTCCTATGTGTCTCCACCTAGCAGCCCCCTCCTTTGCCTGTATAGAAAGTCAGTTCTGTTTCTCTTCCAAAAATGGTCAGTCTCTTCTGTGAGCAGACATGTGACAGAGAAGGGATCAAACAAAAAAAGGATATTGTTGGTCTCTGAGTAGAAATCTGAAAAGTGAATTGACTAATGATCAGCTCCAATATGGTTCTTGTCAAAAGCCTCCATCTCAGAACTGCCTAATACAAACTTAGCCATGGTCAGACCCAGAGAACAGACAGAGGAGACAGAAAAAGCAGCTTTTCTCCTACCTCTCGCCTTCCTCACTTCCTAATCCATCCTTCACACAGCCTCATTTACCTTTCCAAAACAGTGGATCATGCCACCCTCCCTCTGGCTTCCCAGGGCCTGAAGGATAATGTCCAGATTTGACAGGCAAGGAAGGCCTTTGGGATACAGACTCAGATTCCTTTCCAACCTCCAAAATCCCATTAAGCCTTGTCACATTGGACTACTTCCAGTTTACCACTCTCTAGGCATTTGTTTAAATCAGTGTTTTCCAAACTTTTTTTTTTTAATCTCAGGGCACACTTGAACCCATAGTTAAACTTCCATGACACACTTAAATTATGTTGATTAAAAAAAAAAAAAAAAGTTTTAAAAAAAAGAATGTACTACTGTGCTTTGAACTTCTTTAGAAAATAATTTAGGGTGGCGCCTATGGCTCAAAGAAGTGGGGCACCAGCCCCATATACTGGAGGTGGTGGGTTCAAACCCAACCCCGGCCAAAAAAAAATAATAATAATTTAATTAATGATTAATGATCTTTACAATTTTTCATGGCACAGCTAAGATCCTCTCATGGTGTGCTGTGGCACACTGATTGAAAATCACTGGTTTAAATCAACAAATCCAGCTCAGCACCCGTAGCTCAGTGGTTACGGCTCCAGCCACATACACCAGGGCTGGCGGGTTCTAACCCGGCTTGTGCCAGCTAAACAACAATGACAACAACAACAACAACAAAAAAAAAAAAAAAAAAAAAAACAGCTGGACGTTGTGGCAGGCACTTGTAGTCCCAGCTACTTGGTAGGCTGCGGCAAGAGAATCACTTGAGCCCAAGACTTTGAGGTTCTGCTCCACCTCCTGGCCCTTCTCCCACCCCTCAGTGCTGCCTTTTACCTCAAGTTTCATCCTCTTCCTTTTTCTTTGGCAATAGATTTGTATAGCCCATTAAACCCAAAGTTTAATCACTAGTCATGGCACTCTACTGAGGGTGACATAATGAGACTTTGTCTCAATAAATAATTAACAAATAAACAGATCCACACAACTGGTGTATTCTCTCCAACTATGATCCCCAACCAATGACACAATTCTATTGCTTAGGACCCAGCTCGACTGCTTCTCCTTCAGGAAGCCTTCTCCAATGTCCTTCTTAAAGAGTTCGTCTCTTGCTCAGCTCTTCATCCTGTAGGACTTTCTTACTATAATACCTCAGTACGGCAGATATGAAATCTCATTCTCATACATGCAATAGCGTATTTATTTATTTATTTAAGGCAGTCTCACTTTGTCACCTTTGGTAAAGTGTTGTGGTGTCATAGCTCACAGCAACCTCAAACTCTTAGGCTCAAGTGACCCTCTTCCCTCAGCCTCCCAAGTAGCTGAGACTACAGGTGCCCAACACCATGCCTGACTCTTTTTGGAGACAGGGTCTCTCTCTCTCTCTCACTCTTCCTCAGGCTGGTCTCAAATTCCTGAGCTCAAGCGATCCACTCGCCTCAGCCTCCCAGAGTGCTAGGATTACAGGCATGAGCTGCTGTGCCTGGCCCAGCACATTTCCTTAATTGTGATAAATCACTTTCATTTCACCTTCCCTCATAATCTGCTAGGATGCTTCAAGGTTCTGAGGCCTCACATCCTACTTAAAACATGGAGGGAGGCCCTCCACTTGGATGTCTGAGCGGTACCTGTCTGTGTGGTTCCTCAGGTCTGGGGCTCTCCACTACTACTCTGACACATCTGGAACTTGCCATGGACTCTTGTAATAGGAGGCAGCCGGTTTTTTCCCATTGCCTGAAAGGGGAAACCCGGCCTTGGCTGTCCCAGATCCCCAGACTTTTCTCCGCCTCTCATTGCAACTCTGCATGGCCCCTTCTCCCACCCCGCCCAACACCGCCTTTTCCCTCAAGTTCCATCCTCTTCCTTATTCTTTGGCTATAGATTTGTTATAGCCCGTTAAACCCAAAGTTTAATAACTAGCAACAGAAAATCTAGCACATTCCTAGAAGGAAGAAAGCATTTAATCTTCAAATTTTCTTGAGAGGTGTGGAAGGCTACTTCCTTTCCTTCTAGCATTACTAGAAAAGAAAGCAAAATGGAACCAGTTCTACCAAGTCACTCAATGAAGTGGCCTTCACCTGGGCGCTCAATAAAAGTCTTCGGAACGCAATCTCCTCTCGACCCCGCTTCTGGGTCTGGGCAGAGGAGGTTGCTGCTGGCAGCCTCTGCCTCGAGAGGCTCTGCCCCACCCACTCCTCTCCCGGCGAGCCTGACAGCGCCGAAGACTACAAGTCCCAGGGCGCCTTGCGGCGGGCGCCGCGCGCGGGCCTGGAAGGAGACGTGGCAGAGTGCTGCTCCCGCGCCGGACCGGAACCGGGAGGTGGCCAGGACTGAGGGCTCGGAGCCATGGCGGCTAGGACGGCGGGCGGGGGTCGCTGGGAGGTAGTGAAGAAGGGCCGGCGGCCTGGGGCTGGCGGCGGTGGTCGAGGCGGCGGCGGGGACCGCCGGGCCCTCGGGGAGGCGAACGGAATGTGGAAATACGACCTGACCTGTGAGTAACCACCCGGCGCCGCCGCCGACCCCGGGCCCGGTCGGACAGGGTAGCTGCGAGCAACTACCTGAGCCCAGGAGGTCAGAACACTGCCCAGCTCTCCGAAAGCGAGCTCGCAGGCTGACCCCCGAGCGCCACCCTTGCTCTCTTTGGAGCCTCACAAGAGGCAGGCAGCGCAAGGGAGGGTTGTCGTCCTCACTTCGCAGTTAAGTAAACTGAGGCCGGTGACGTTTGACACGTGTGCGGGATCACGTGACGGGGGGGAACCAGGATTCCGCTCCTTAGACTCTCAGTTCACTACACACAAGCCTCCCAGCCCGGGCCCTCTCTGGTCCCTCTGGGCAGGTGTCTGAGTGCTGGGAAGAGGCATCCTGGATCATTATACACTGTGCTCCCCTCCTTAAGTAACCAGCAGGTGGGGTTGGAGACTGGTATGGACAGGCCCAGCTGGGAGGAATGACCGCCACACATTCACCAGCCACTAGGTATTACTCTAGGTGGCACCTGTCTCCTCACTGTCCCAGAGAAGTAGGGAAAGCTTTCCACTTGTTGATTATAGAATTGGCATGTCTCAATTAAGAGGCACTGGGGTAGAATCAAGATGGAAAAAGCCTGTCTTCCCAGACAGTAGCCCTACTAAAGAAACCAGTTCTCCGCATCCCACCCCTCTACTAGTTCCCATATGCTCGGATTTGTCTAATAAAGAAACTCCCCCATTTCTATGAAAGAACCTATGGACTCAAAAGCTGTAGTGATGAAAATAAGCAGCCAGGAAGACTTCCTGCCCTGCTTCTTAAGCAGTCCAGCAAGAAGGGGCTTTGAGGCATGCTTCTCCATGCAGATGAATTAGGGGACAGTGTGGGGAAAGGGACCACTGTTACTGTGAGATCCCCAGGGACTCAAGTGTGGCCCCCCTTTCTCTTCCTGTCTTCACTCAGCCCCAATCCAGACCACAAGCACCCTTTATGAGCGGGGTTTTGAGAAAATCATGAAGCGGCAGAATAAGGAACAGGTTCCACCCCTTGCTGTGGAGCCTAAGAAACCAGGGAACAAGAAGCAGCCAAAGAAGGTGGCAGCTCTCACCAACCAAAACCAGAAGCAAGGCCGATTCCGCAGCCTGGAGGAAGCGCTGAAAGCTGTAAGTGTGCCTAGTCTTCAGAAGAGGGGCTTGAGATTCAGAGAAGATGAAAAGAGGGCAAGAGGGACAGGTACCTAAGGAACCTGTGGGATTTGGGACGCTATCATTTGAGAGGAGTTTTTCCAGAAAAGATGAAAACCCCAAGGGAAGAGAATGTTTGCATCTAGAAGAGAAAAGAAATGGGAAGTTTATATGGAAACATAGATTGATGAAAGGAAAGCCTTAAAAACCCAGGAACACTAGGGAGAAGATAGAGAAACTGGTCATAGTTTCTGTCCCATGGAAGCAGTGATCTTTTGTGTTCTGTCTTCCTGTTTTTCCCCTTGAACATGTAAACGGCCTAAGAGGCTAGGGTCTTCGGATCAGCATTCTCAGTTATCCTATTCCGTACTTAAAAAAGATCTGGATATAGCAAAACTGCAGCATTCCACATACTTATGCTTAAAAACAGAAACCCTTCTTCCTACCATCACCTAGTGCAACCATTTCCCACTCCTTACCCCTCACTCACAACTCACTATGGTGGGGATGGGATGTCCCTGACAGCTGGATGTGGCAGCCCTACAGAAGGAACTGGACAAGAGCCAGAGTGTGTTCTCTGGGAACCCATCTGTGTGGTTGAAGGACCTGGCCAGCTATCTCAATTACAAGCTACAAGCTCCTCTAAGTGAACCCACACTGAGCCAGCATACTCATGGTAAGTCTTCCTAACTCCCCGAGGCTCAGACAAGTTTAAGAAAAGTCTAAAGTGGCTATATGTTAATCATAAAGCCCAGTGCCCCCATGTCCTGATTTACATGGGTGATTTGAACTATTCTCAGATCATCATGGCTGTGAATGTTTCTGGGCTTCACTGGGAGATGGAGGATGCCAGTGTCAGTGCATCCACTTGCATTCTCAGGGAGAGCACCAGAGTTTTCAAAGCTGGCAAGATGTCTGGTCTAGCATTCATGTGGAGGCCCATGGCCCCAGATTATCCCTACAGCCTGGTGAGCCATGAGCTGCGTGGGATCATCCGAGGACTACTGGCGAAGGCAGCAGGTTCTCTGGAGCTCTTTTTTGATCACTGTCTATTCACCATGCTGCAAGAACTAGATAAGACACCAGGTGAGAGGGGCCTGTGTGAGACAACCATCTTGGGAGCTTACTCCTTTTTTCCTACTTTCAGCATAACTGAGAGGTTCTCTTTCCAGTAGAAAAATGTGCTAATCTATTCCCCAAAAAAGGGAGGAGGAAATTAGGATTCACTGGGCCAAGCCTTTGGACTCACCACTGACAAAAGGGAGATTTTAGGATTAGGATGCCAAGTAGTTAAGTAGGTCTGAGAACATGTATCTTCCTCTCCAGGGGAGTCACTACATGGTTATCGCATCTGTATCCAGGCCATTCTGCAAGACAGGCCCAAGATTGCCACTGCAAACCTGGGCAAGGTGAGCTCTGGGTGGTGGAGACACCAAGAAGCTAGGACTGGGGAGGCCAGGCAGTTACGGGACAGTGGAAAACCCTGTAAGACTAGTAATAATAGGTAATACTATTAGCACTTACTGTGTGTCTGCTTTGGATATATATGAGGTAGGTACTACTATTATTTCCATTTTATTGATGGAAAGATTGAGCCACAGCAAGGTTCAGTAACTTTCCTAGGGTCAGTTAACCGGTAAATGACAGAGTATAGGAGAAGCCTATGCTCGGAATCACCTCAACATGCTGCAGCCTGCCCCTTCTCTCCCTGTTGACATCTCTCCACCTTGCTTTGGGGACTCCTGTTTTTTTGTCTATCCCAACCTGCCTTCCCCACTGTCTTCTCAGTTCCTGGAATTGCTTAGGTCCCACCAGAGCCGACCAGCAAAGTGTCTGACCATCATGTGGGCCCTGGGCCAAGCAGGTTTTGCCAACCTCACCGAGGGACTAAAAGGTAACAAGGAAGTGAGCAAGAAAGAGGGATGCACTTGGAACCAAGATGCTCCTCTTCGATGTCCCCCATGGGTACCAGCCTGACCTTTGTCTCCACAGTGTGGCTGGGGATCATGCTGCCTGTGCTGGGCATCAAGTCTCTGTCTCCCTTTGCCATTGCTTACCTGGATCGACTGCTCCTGTGAGTAATGGGGGGACAACAAGGGGAAGGCCCAGGGTGTCTACAAATGGCTATTTCAGCAAAATAGGATGCTGTGATCCTGGTCTCTATAGGTATGAGGAAAATCAGGACCAGCCCCTCCCACCTCAAAATGTGATGGTGAGGAAGGGAAAGGAAGGAGTCATTGAGGGCTGGTGTGGGTGGACTTTATGCCCTTTCTCCTAGATGTTGGCTTAGCTGGGGTCCTGGCCAAAACAGCAGGCCTAGGGGATAGTCTCCAGCAAGCCTGTGTGTTCCTTCCCCTGCAGGATGCATCCCAACCTCACCAAGGGCTTTGGCATAATTGGCCCCAAGGACTTCTTCCCACTTCTGGACTTTGCCTATATGCCCAACAACTCTCTGACACCGAGGTAGGACTGCTCTGGGCGTACCTGCTATGAAGGGATCCCAGTGCCAAGGTCAGGACCAGGCAGTATATTCCTGTCCCTTCTTTCCCAGCCACCCTGGATCTGAGATTCATTAGCTGGAAATTCACGGGTGGGTTTCAAGGGATCAGTGAACCCTTGGAGTTCTGTGGACCGCTGGGTATGATTGGCATGTGGGCATTTTCTTTGTGGGAGGGTCTATGGCTTTCAACAGATTTTCCAAGGCATCTCTGAATAAAAAGATGTGGAGCCATTACAAGGCCCTCAGTGGCTCTATCCCTCAGGCAGGGCATAGGCTCTGAAGCAGGCAAAAGGCTCATGTCACAGTTCTATTTACTATGCCTGCTGTCCTCTCCTTCCTTACCCAGCCTACAGGACCAGCTGTGTCAGCTCTACCCCAGGCTGAAGGTGCTGGCATTTGGAGCAAAGCCGGACTCTACCCTGCACACCTATTTCCCTTCTTTCCTGTCCAGAACCACCCACAGCTGTCCCCCCGAGATGAAGAAAGAGGTGAAGAAATGGTGGGAGGTTTCTTTCCCTTTCCTAGGGGTCAGCTGAAGTGGTTTCTGTTACTTTCTTGGGTCCTATTTCCTCAGCCTATCCTGAGCCCTCTTCTGACAGTCACCTGACCCACTCACTTGCGCTCTGTCCTCAGAACAATGGACCAGAAAAGTCTGGGTTGTGTCCTATGCCCTATCACTTGAGATTCACAATCTTTGAGCTCAAAGCTCTAGTTAGAAAGCCCCAGCCTCCCCCTTTACAGACTCTCAGAGAACTTTCTGGAGTCTTGATACTGTTTTCACCACTTAAGGTGGACATGTTGTCTGGGTGGCCTCACTTAGGGGAGGAGGCTGACTTTTAAACACTCTCTTCCTCCAACCAGCCTCATGGCCCAGCAGTCTCCCCTTTTGTCCCCCTGTGCAGCTCCTGGGGAGTCTGACCGAGTGCCTGACTGTGAACCCCCTCAGTGCCAGCGTCTGGAGACAACTGTACCCCAAGCACCTGTCAGAGTCCAGGCAGGTGGGGGTGGGGGATTGCCTGCCTCTGATCTACCCAAAGGACCTTCCCAGTCCATAGTTGGGCCTGTCCTTGTGCTAGATGCACAAGGGGAACAGGGTCTGTGTTCTGCAGACTCATGTCTCTCAGGTTGAGTGGGCATGTTGCTGGCTGGTGTGGCGTCTAGGAAGGCTGTTCTATAGGTGTGTGGGTGGGTCTTTCAGCCTAAAGGAGCCAGGACGGGAGTATGGGTGGGGCCTAGCCAGTATCTAAATGAGAGGGGTGTGCTTTCCCCACAGCCTGCTGCTGGAGCACCTGCTTAGCTCCTGGGAGCAGATTCCCAAGAAGGTAAGGAGCTGGGAAGACGTAGCAGGCTGAGCCTGGGTTCTGGGTTTGTGTCCCTCTTGTGCCGCTGTCCTCCCTTCCCTAAGGACACACTGTGCTGCTACACTTGGCATGGATAATGAAGCAAGAGGGAGGCTCAGGATTCTCTCATGGGTTAGATATTATGTTCTCAACTCAGACCTTTCTTATCCTGTAGGTGCAGAAGTCTTTGCAAGAAACCATTCAGTCCTTTAAACTTACCAACCAGGAGCTGCTAAGGAAAGGCAGCTGTAACAACCAGGATGTCATCACTTGTGATGTGGCCTGCAAGGTGCTGTCACCCAGCCTTCTCCAACCCACACTATCCTGTGTCTTTGCCTCAGGATAGGACCTGGCTTGGGCCTGTATCACATTCCTGCTCCACCTATCTATGGAGCCCCCCCACTGCCTCCAGCATAATGTGAGGGCTTGATGTTCTTCTGGAAGGCCTGGCTTGAAGTATGACTTCCAAGGTCAGGGACCAGCACCTCTTCCTTCTGACCACATGTTTCTTCTCCCCTCAGGGCCTATTGCAGCAGACACAAGGCCCCCGGCTGCCCTGGACACAGCTACTGCTATTGCTGCTGGTCTTTGCCATAGGTTTCCTATGCCATGACCTCCAGTCACACAGCTCTTTCCAGGGTAAGCAGTGACTGGCAAACAAGGAAGATGGGATGGTCGTGGGGCTAGAGCTAGGTAGAGCACCCACCCAACACACACCTTTGTGTTAATGAGCTCTCATACTGCAGAATAAATACTTTGCAGACAGATTTTTCTATCCATGAATAAGACATTATCACTCAAGATTGAATTTATACTTTGCAGTTTACAAATGCTTACGTGTGTGTCATTTGAATAGGTGTTAATCTCCTTTTAACTCCTATGGAAACTGAGGCTTAGAAAAATTTAGCACTTCCTAGTTGTAGGTCACAGCTAGTAAGTAGGTCAGACCCTCAACCAGAGGCTTCCTGATGCCTGAGCCAAGGTCTCCACCTGGTGGCCCCATTCCTGTTCACCTGGCCCAGGAGAAGGGGTTCAGCCCCCAGCCCTGAGTGCCTCCTGCAAGCATGCTCCAGAGCAGACTGGAGCCAGCTCTCCGACCTGTGAGCACACAGAGTTCTACCCCACTGTCCTAGTGTCTGCCTGGGTCCCCATAGTGTCTGTCACCCCATTCCTGGCCCATCTCATCTCCCAGCTCACCAGAGGCCCCCTTTACTCAGCCTCCTTGACTGGCCAGTTGCTTCAGTCATCTGGTTTCTTGCCTGCTAACCAGCAAGTGTGTGCCAAGCTCTACTTCTACAGCCTGCAAGCCTACAGGTGAGCTCCTCCCAGGAGGGCGGGGAGAGGAGAGGTGTGAAAGCGAAGGCTTAGGTGTCAAAGAGGGGGCTGGGGCAGGGATTGACTGCAGGAAGTGCTTGTGTTTTCCTTTCCCATGTCCTACCTTTCCCCAGCTGTTCTTTGGGAGCCAAGCTGGCCTAAGGAAACTCAGCACCCTCTTCTCTACCTTCTGTCTCCTACAGCTGGGTAGAGGAGACATTGCCGGCCTGGGGCTCCTCCCTGCTCACCGTGGTACATCCCAGCTTGCAGCTGGCCTGGGCTCACACCAACACCACAGTCAATTTCCTTTCTACCCACTGTGCCTCCTACCTTGTCTGGTTTGGCGATAGCCTCACTAGCCTCTCTCAGAGGGTAAGCCAAAGCCAGAATTAGAGAAGGGCCTATATTCCCAGGGACAGAATTCTTGGGAAAGGGCATCCCCACACAGACTGGGTCCTAAGGACCAGGATGCATTCTCCTGGGTACCCTGACCCCATCCATTCTCCATGGTCCAGTTGCAGATCCAGCTCCCCGATGCCCTGAACCAGCTGCTGCATTATCTGAGGGACTTAGTACTATTTCTCTATCAGAATATGCTGCTACCATTGTGGCATCTGCTACTTGAGACCCTGGCCTGGGCCCAGGAGCACTGCCATGAGGCATGCAGGTGAGACCTTCACCCAGGGCTCCAGCAGCATCCCCAGTGGCCCCACTCCTGCCCTTCACTCATCCTGGGTACTCTGCCCCTCTCACAACTTGCAGCATTGTAAGTTGACACCACTGCACACACGTACACCAGAAAATGTTTGGCTTTCTTTCCAGAGGTGAGCTGACGTGGGACTGCATGAAAACACAGCTCAGCCGGGCTGCCTGCTGGACTTGGCTCTGCCTGCAGGACATAACAGTGGCTTTCTTGGACTGGGCACTCACCATGATACCCCAGCAGTAGGCCCTACCTCCCTGGCCACTGATTTCTGCGTGGGCATGTCATCAGACTCTGCTGGGGATGGAGGGTGGCAGTTCTGCATAGGGTCTTTTTTACTTGGTGCCGGAGTTCTATCTCTTAGGCAAGTGGCCAGTCACCTCTGCCCCAGTTCTTCTGTGTGTGATAGAGACTGGACCCAGTGGCCTCTCAGCCTCCTACCCAGATTCCACTGAAAACTCTCCGGCCCTGTTGCACACAGCTCCCACCTCTGTCCTTAGGCTGGCAGCCTCTCACGAGTCCTCTCTCCAACACCCTGTGTCTGACTTCTGAATCCCCAAGCAGCTCATGGCCAAAAAGAAGGGACTCTACCTTCATCTGACAGATGATTCCTGCTTCCAGACTACCAACCTGATGCCTGAGTCAAGGGCTCCACCTGGTTATACCTATAGCCACTGCAGGAAAAGGAAAGGGACTCCAGAAGAATCTAGCACCACACTAGGCAACAGCAGCTTCACTTCTACCCACAGTCTGGGTTTGGCTGTCAGTGGACATGCAGGCCGGGTGGAAATGCCTCTTGGCACCTCACTTCAAAACAGCCATCATGGACCCTTTGAGGCTCTTCTGCCCTTTCTGTCGTAGTCTTTCCCTAGCTCTCCATTCCCCTTTGTGCTGGGGGGCTCTGCCCCAAGGTTCAGCTCCTCTCCACTGCCCACACGTCTGTCCTAGAGAGCAGCCCAGGTAGCTGTGTGCCTTGGGGCTGGGGAACCTGCCATCTGCCTCTTGAGATGAGATTCCGCATATGGTTCTTGTGTATGCACATTGGACGGAATAAAGGGCACAGATTTGACTTCTACATTCCCTTCTGCATTCTCATATGGACATTCCCAGGGGTAAAATATTGGGCCCCTGCTCTCCTGGGCATTGTAGCCAATGGCTGTAATTGAGCTTCTTGGGGGGAAGTCCACATCCATCATTCTAAAGTTTGGCCTTTTGGGGGTTCTGGACACCCCTTCTCTCGCTCCTCTAATGATTTTGTCTGTTTTGTCACTGTGATTCATGTCCCATGGTTTGCCATGTGCTTAGAAAAGCAGGGGAGTATCTCCTAAGGGAGTTCTTGGCCAGTGATCAGGGGGTGTCTTTTCCTTGCCAGGACCTTAATTTATTGCTTTGTTTTTAGAAGGCAGTGAGTGAAAGATTTAGATTCTAAGAAACGTGAACCAGGGTTTATCACCACAGTCTGTTTTTATTTTCAATAGAAGACTAGTAAGTCATAACTGCTGGTTTTTGAGTTCTCACCTCCAGTTTCTTTCCTTGAATGTTTCCAATCTAAGCCGTGCTAGAGAGACACTGTCTCCTCCACCGCCCAAGGGGGCTGGTTGCTATTTCCCCCCTGAACTCAGGCTGATCAGCAGGACCGGTGGCAAGTGGCCAGTCACCTCCAGTTACCACTCTCCCCCTGACATGGTACCCTAAGGTGTCCTTCACCTTTCCAGTAGTGAGATTATAAAGTAGCATTTGACATAAAGTGACTTCTCAGAAATGACAGCATTTCACATTTTTGTTACTTTTCCTCTTAAGTTAGCCCACATTGGGCAGACCCCTTGCTTTCCTGGTAGTAGGTAACCGTGACCATTTTTCTCAAAGAAAAATCCCACCTGGCAAAGGGCCAAGGTCTAGGGCTCCTAGTCTAGAAAACTGGGCTATTTTCAAGGGTCTGGGAGAAAAGGGGCAGTTGTGAGGCAAGGTCAGCAGCAGCACAAGACAAGGAAGGTGACAGTCCTGTTAGGCATCTGAGGCTTCTGGGCTGAGTCCTTTCCATCCAGCAACTTGGAGAAGGCCACAAGTGCTATGTTAGTGTCTAATGTGTGTATTGTATTTACCTCATTGGGTTCATTGAATTTCTAACACTATAATCCTGGATGCAACATTTTCCTTTATCCATTTGGATTAATTGGGTCTCCATAGCTTTCACAGGGACACGGACCTCAATTAGCTTTATTTGATAAAAGGTTTTTGTTGTTTGTTTTGAGACAGAGTCTCAAGCTGTTGCTCTGGGTAGAGTGCTATGGCGTCACAGCTCACAGCAACCTCAAACTCTTGGGCCTCTCTTGCCTCAGCCTCCCAAGTAGCTGGGACTACAGGTGCCCGCTACAACGCCCAGCTATTTTTTAGTTATAGTTGTTGTTGTTCGGCAGGCCCAGGCTGGATTTGAACCTGCCAGCTCTGGTGTATGTGGCTGATGCCCTAGCCGCTGAGCTACAGGCACTGAGCATATTTGATAAAGTTTTTGAAATTATCCAGAGTGTTTTCCTGTCAGAGGACTAGCGCAGCACTGCACCCACTCTATGTTAAGGCAGAACCAGACATCCAGCTGTTTGATTTTTGTAGAGCTATCAACATAATGAGTTTAAGCCAAGCCAGTGTGGACTAGCAGAGTACACTCCAATGGCACTGATGGGTGGGGCAACCACACTATTACTGGTAATATTATGGGCAGAACACAAGGAAGCTGCCATTGCAGGCACATATGGATGTTGTAACTTTTCACATAAGCTGAAGTTAATAGATAATGTGCCATAAAACTGGGTGGCACCTGTGGCTTAGTAGGGCGCTAGCCCCATATACCAAGGGTGGCGGGTTCAAACCTGGCCCCAGCCAAGCTAAAACAACAAAAAAATGGCCAGGCGTTGTGGCAGGTGCCTGTAGTCCCAACTTCTTGGGAGACTGAGGCAAGAGAATCGCCTAAGCCCAGGAGCTAGAGGTTGCTGTGAGCTGTGACATTACAGCACTCCACTGAGGGCAACAAAGTGAGATTCTATTTAAAAAAAAAAAAAAAAAAAGTGCCATAAAACTGAAGGGCAGAGTGACGCCCCCGTAGCTCACAAGGTAGGAAGCCAGCCACATACACTGAGGCTGATGGTTTCAAACCCGGCCCAGGCCAGCTAAACAATAATGATAACTGCAACAAAAAATAGCCAGGCGTTGTGGTGGGCGCCTGTATTTCCAGCTACTTGAGAGGCTGAGGCAAGAGAATCTCTTAAGCCCAAGAGTTTGAGGTTGCTCTGAGCTGTGATGCCATGACACTCTACCCAGGGTGACAGCTTGAGACTGTCTCAAACAAAAAAACTGAAGGGCAGTTTGGGTAAGTTTACCTCTTACTACTTTTAGTTGTTACCACTTCTTCCATGGACCTGAAAATAATACACATGACTCACTTTGAAATCCTTAGTGAGTTTCCATATTCTGGTTATTTGTATCCAAGCAATGTTTCCATTTTAGAACAGGGCAATTTGATGGGTGGCCTGACTTACTATGATGAATAAAGTGGCTGAGCTCATACCTGTGGCAATGGCTGATCCATTCTCAAAATGCCACCACCATAGGGTGGATTATTTCCCAGAGAGACAGGCATGCCTGCCCTCCCCTACCCAATTCCAGAATGACCCAGTTGTCAATCACAGACATCTCAATGGGTGGATAACCTCTGAGCACTTTGATGTCTTACTTCCTAAAGGAGCGTGGATTTAAGTGGATAATGGAAGTGGTATATCCTTTTACTACATACCCTGCACAGTTCTGCTCCCAAAGGGGCTTAAAGGGAGAAAAGGCCTCATTTTACCCTGTGTATCCCATTTATACTAAGTAGTTTTGTTGCCCAGGAGTTAGGAATGAGAGAGGGCTTCTACCATTCAAGGTATGAGTGAATATTTATTAAATATTAAATATTCTGCCCATTAATAAAAACATTTAATTCAAACATGTTGTTGGGTGATCCTTGATACAATTTTTTGCTGTGTTAGCACATCAGTTATTAATTTTTTTTTTTGAGACAGAGTCTCTCTCTGGTGCCCTGGGATAGAGTGCTGCGGGGTCATAGCTCAAAGCAACCTCAAATTCCTGGGCTCAAGCGATCCTCTTGCCTCAGCCTCCTAAGTAGCTGAGACTATAGGCAGTTATTAACTTTTTTTTTTTTTTTGAGACAGAGTCTCACTATGTTGCCCTCAGTAGAGTGCCATGGGGTCACAGCTCACAGCAACCTCAAACTCTTGGGCTTAAGCAATTCTCTTGCCTCAGCTTCCCTAATAGCTAGGACTACAGGTGCCCGCCACAATGCCCAGCTATTTTTGTTGTTGTTGTTGTACCAGTTGTCTGTGTTGTTTAGCTGGCCCGGGGCTGAGTTCAAACCCATCAGCCTTGGTGAATGTGGCTAGTGCCCTACGCACTGAGCTACAAGCGCCACCCAGTTATTTATTTTTTTTTTAGAGACAGAGTCTCATTTTGTCACCCTCGGTAGAGTGCTATGGCGTCACAGCTCACAGCAACCTCCAGCTCTTGGGCTTAGGCAATTCTCTTGCCTCAGGCTCCCGAGTAGCTGGGACTACAGGCACCTTGCCATAACACTCGGCTATTTTTTGTTGCTGTTTGGCCGGGACCAGGTTCAAACCTTCTCAGTTATTAATTTTTAATAGATTTTTTTTAGAGCAGTTTAAGGTTCACATCAAAATTGAGCAAAAATACATAGAGTTTCACATGCTTCTTCCTTACTCCCCAGCACACCTGCGCGCAATACACATACATTGCCTCTGCCACCAGCAACATCTCACATCAGTGTGACACATTTGTTCTAAGCAGTAAACCTACACTGATGCATCGTTATCACCCCAAATCCATAGCTTACCTTAGGGTTCAATGTCTGTTTTGTACATTCTATAGGTTTTGATAAATTAGTCATGTATCTACGCCATTGTGTAGAATAGTCTCACTGACCCCATCCATTCCTTTCTCCCTCCTTCCTCCAGAACTCTCAGCAACCATTGTTGGATGTTTTTACTGTCTCCGGGGTTTCGTTTTTTCCAGAATGCCATATAGTCAAAATCACACAGTACATAGCCTTTTCAGAATGACTTCTTTCACTTGGTAATTTGCCTTTAAGTTTCCTTCATGTCTTTTCAGAGCTTGCTAGCTCTTTTCTTTTTAGAACTGTGATATTCTGATGCATGGATGTACCAGTTTACCTACTCACCCATCAAAGGACATCTTGGTTGCTTTCAAGTATTGCCAATTATGAGTGAAGCTGCTGTAAACATTTGTGTGTGGGTTTTCGTGTGGGCATAAAGTTTCAAACACATTTGGGTAAATGCCAAGGGTCATAATTGCTTGATCATATGATATGGTAAAAGTATGAGGTATGTTTAGTTTTGTGAGAAACTGCCAAACCGTCTTCCAAAGTGACTATACCATTTCGCATTGTCACTAGCAGTGATGCGAGTTCCTGTTAGCATTTGGTTTCATCGCTGTTTTAGATTTTCACCATTCGAATAAGCGGATGAAGATTTCTCATTGTTTTAATTTGTAATTCCTTAATGAAGTGTGGTGTTCGCAATCTTTTCACATCCTTATTTGCCATTTGTATATCTTCGTTTGTGAGATGTTCATTCAGATCTTTTCTCCATTGCTTAATTGGGTTATTCGTTTTCTTATTGTTGAGTTTTAAGGTTTCTTTGTATATTTGGATAACAGTCCTTTATCAGATATGCTTTTTTAAATATTTTCCATGTTTGTAGCTTTTAAATTTGTTTTAATTGCTATCTTCTCTATTATCTACAATAAAACATTTATGCCTTCCATAGTTTAGTATATTCTCATATACCTTCACCCACAGATACTATGCAGATATATGAGCATGTGCTATTGATTTGCAAAGTCATCTCTCATTTGCAAGGTTAGGAGATAGTTAATCTGCTGCAGACAGCAGAGTAAGAGGTTACTACATATATTTTAAAATAAAGTGCCTCCCACCAGTGAGAAAAGATTTATGTTCTGGGTCCTAAATGTGAGGGGGATTCAGATGAAGTGAAATTTTAACTCTTGCTTTTATTTATTTTATTTTATTTTTTATTAAATCATAAACACATAGATCATGTATACATTCATGCATTTATGTGGTACATTGGTTAATATATACCTCATCTCATTTACTTAATTATTGTGTTAAAACATTTCCAGGGGTCCTCAAACTTTTTAAACAGGGGGCCAGTTCACTGTCCCTCAGACCGTTGGAGGGCCAGACTATAGTTTAAAAAAAAACTATCAACAAATTACTATGCACACTGCACATATCTTATTTTGAAGTAAAAAAACAAAATGGGAACAAATACAATCATACTGCTGCATGTGGCCCGTGGGCCGTAGTTTGAGGACCCCTGCATATAATAGATCTGACATGTACCCTTGCATTATGTGCCATAGATATGATCCCACAATTCACCCTCCCTCGATCTGACCTCCCCCCTCCTCACCCATACCCCCTCCTCCTTCCTTCATCCTGGGCCATAGTTGTGATCTATTCTTCATATGAAAGTGTGAGTGATTGTAAATTGGTTTCATAATAAATAGTACTGAGTACATTGGATACTTTTTCTTCCATTCTTGAGATACTTTACTAAGTAGGATATGTTCCAGCTCCATCCATGTAAACGTAAAAGAGGTAAAGTCTCCATCTTTTTTCAAGGCTGCATAATATTCCATGGCATTCATATACCACAATTTATTAATCCATTTATGGGTTGATGGGCACTTGGACTTCTTCCATGACTTGGCTATTATGAATTGAGTTGCAATGAACAATCTGATGCAAATATCTTTGTTATAAAGTGATTTTTGGTCTTTTGGTTATACACCTAGTAGAGAAATTGCAGGATCAAATGGCAGGTCTACTTTTAGATCCCTGAGTATTCTCCATACTTCTTTCCAAAAGGGACGTATTAGCTTGCACTCCCATCAGCAGTGCAGAAGAGTTCCCTTTTCTCCACATCCATGCCAACATCTGTAGTTTTGGGATTTTGTTATGTGAGCCATTCTTACTGGAGTTAGATGATATTTCAAAGTGGTTTTGGTTTGCATTTCTGTGGTGATTAAAGATGATGAGCATTTTTTCATGTATCTGTAGGCCGTGTGCCTATCATCTTCAGAAAAGCTTGTGTTCAAGCCCCTTGCCCACAATGAAATGGGATTACTTGTTCTTTTCTTATTAATAAGTTTGCATTCTCTGTGGATTCTGGTTATCAAACCTTTGTCAGAAGCATAACCTGCATATATCCTCTCCCATTCTGAGAGCTGTCTGCTTGCTTTACTTACTGCGTTCTTGGCTATGCAGAAGGATCTGAATCTGTACATTCAGATCCCAGTAATGTATTTTTGGTGTTGCTTCAATTGCCCAGGGGGTCCTCCTCATAAAGTATTCTCTCAGGCTAATTTCTTCAAGTGTTTCTCCTGCACTCTCTCCAAGAATCTTTGTAGTTTCATGTCTTTTTTTTTTTTTTTTTTTTTTTTTTTTTGCCCGGGCCCGGTTTGAACCCGACACCTCCAATATATGGGGCTGGAGCCCTACTCCTTGAGCCACAGGCACCACCAAGACATAAGTTTAAATCTTTTATCCAGTGAGAGCCAATTTTTGTTAATAGTGAAAGGTGTGGGTCCAGTTTCAGTCTTCTACAAGTTACCAGCCAATTCTCCCAGCACCATTTGTTAAATGGGGAATCTTTCCCCCAATTTATATTTTTGATGGGCTTCTCAAAGATCCAATGATGGTAAGTGTCTGGGTTCATCTCTTGGTTCTCAATTCTGTTCTATACATCTACCTCTCTATTTTTGTGCCAATACTGTGCTGTTTTGATCAGTTTAAATTTATAGTATAGTTTGAAGTCTGGTAGCATGATTCCTCCTGATTTGTTTTTATTTCTGGGTAATGTCTTGGTTATTCGAGGTCTTTTTCTGGTTCCATATAAAATGAAGTACTATTTTTTCCAGATCTTTAAAGTATGATGGTGGTGCTTTGATAGGGATTGCACTAAATTTGTAAATTGATTTGGGTAATATGGACATTTTAACAATGTTGATTCTTCCTTGCTATGAGCATGGTATGTTTTTCTGTTTGTTAACATCTTCAGCTATTTCTTTCCTCAGAGTTTCATAATTCTCTTTAGAGAGATCTTTCACATCCTTTGTTAGGTAAATTCCCAAATATTTCATCTTCTTTGGCGCAACTGTAAAGGGAATAGAGTCCTTGACTGTTTTTTTAGCTTGACTATTATTGGTATATATAAAAGCTACTGATTTGTGAGTATCGGTTTTGTATCCTGAGATGCTACTATATTCCTTGATCACTTCTAAGAGTTTTGTGGTTGAATCCCTGGGGTTTTCCAGGTATAAAATCTTATCATCCATGAAGAGTGAAAGTTTGATCTCCTCTGACCCTATTTGTATACCCTTGGTCACCTTCTCATTCCTGATTGCAATAGCTAAGACTCCATTACAATGTTAAAAAAACAGTGGAGACAATGGGCAACCTTGCCTGGTTCCTGATGTGAGTGGAAATGTTTTCAATTTTACTCCATTCAATATGATTTTTGTTGTGGGTTTGCTGTAAATGGCCTCTATCAGTTTAAGAAAATTCCCTTCTGTACCTATATTTTTAAGTGTTCTGATCATGAAAGGATGCTAGATATTGTCAAAAACTTTTTCTGCATCTATTGAGAGAATCATATGGTCTTTGTTTTTTAGTTTATGTGATGTATTATATTTATAGATTTACATATATTGAACCAACCTGAGACCCTGGGATAAAACCCACTTGGTTGTGGTGTATAATTCATTTGATGTGTTGCTGGATTCTGTTTGCTAGGATCTTATTAAATATTTTTGCACCTATGTTCATTAAAGATATTGGTCTATAGTTTTATTTTCTTATTGGGTCTTTTCCTGGTTTGGGGGTCAGGGTGATATTTGCTTCATAGAATGTGTTGGGAAGTATTCCTTGTTAAGTACTAGTTCCTCTTTAAAGGTTTGGTAGAATTCTGAGGTAAAGCCATCTGGTCCAGACTCTTCTTTTTTGGGAGATTTCATATAGTTGATTCTATTTCAGTACTTGATATAGGTCTGTTCAGCATTTCCAATTCTTTCTGATTAAGTCTAAGAAGTTGGTGTGCTTCCAAGTATTAGTCAATTTCTTTCAGATTTTCATATTTCTGAGAATAAAGTTTTTTGTAGTATTCATTAAGGATTTTTTGAATTTCTGAGGTGTCTGTTGTTATTTCACATTTGTCATTTCTGATTGATGATATTATGGACTTTAATTTTCTATTTTTGGTTAGGTTGACCAAAGGTTTATCAATTTTGTTGAATTTTTTAAGAAACCAACTTTTTGATTCATTGATCTTTTGAATAATTTGTTTGCTTTCAATGTCATTTAATTCTGCTCTAATTTTAGTTATTTCTTTTCTTCTGCTGGGTTTAGGGTTGGAATGTTCTTCATTTTCCAGTTGCTTAAGATGTCCCATTAAGTTATTGACTTCCTCTCTTTCCATTCTCTTGAGGAAGACTTGAATGCTATAAATTTCCCTCTTAGGACCGCCTTTGCAGTATCCCACAGGTTCTGATAATTCATGTCTTCATTATTGTTTTGTTCCAAAATTTTGGCAATTTCCTTCTTAATCTCATCTATGACCCAGCTATCATTCAGCATAAGGTTATTTAGTTCCCATGTGTTTGTATGAGTATGCAGATACCTATTATTGGTGAGTTCAACTTTTATTGCATGATGATCTGAGAAAATACAAGGAATAATTTCTATACTTTTAAATTTGCTGAGGTTAGCCTTATGACTTAAGATGTGAT
>CAUYPK010026744.1:0-25561 GCA_963574355.1 Loris lydekkerianus | reverse complement strand
TAGCCTTCATGGCATTTTCTTAGTTACTGTATGTAGGCATTTGTATTCTGCATTTAGTAAGTTTCGCCTGTACCCATTCCCTTTAAAATGTTCCTAGTCCAGCATTGAAGGGTCTGTGTTTATTTGTACATTTATGATATCAAACTCCAGTAAATACGCATATCTCATGATGGTCATGTTCCTTTTCTGTCTTTGGCTTATTTTACAAAGACTATTCCTGATGACTGTAACTGAATTAAAAGCATTCAGTGTTCTGAGCACCTTAACTTTACAAACTCAGCATTTGTGTTCCAAGGGGAATTGGTGGAGTTTCCTTCCCTTTCTCCTGTTAGGGGGCATGAGGATCACCCCCCAGGCATGGATGTCTTAGAAGGAAAAACTGGAGACTAGGCAGGTACAGAGAGACATTTTTCAGAGGGGCTTAGGGTGGGTATTTTAGGGAGAATCCTGGGATATGAGAAAGGGGGATGAAACTGCAGACATAAGAACACCAGACACGGTTCACCATCTTACACATATTGATTATGTTTTTATTCCTCTAACCTTTCTCTTTATCTTCACGGAGAACAGAAGGAGAAGGGGTAAGTGACAGTGGCAGGGGGTTCTAACCTCCTGTTCTTTCCCTCCTGATTCCTATCTAGGAAACTACTATTTTTGTCCAAAAGAAATTGCTTATCAAACTCACTTAAGGTCAAGATGAAGCCTCCAGACATCTTAAGTCAACGCCTTAGAGGAGACAAGAAGACAGGGCTGCCAGGGCTTGCTCAGTAATGCCGGGGTTGAAACAGACCACACTCAGGAAAAGCTGCCTAGGCGAGTGTAGACCTGGACCCCTAGGCAGGGGCTTGTACAGTGGGTGCAGGAGGTGAAATCTAACTAAGGGATGCTAATAACCATGCACAAAAACGGACTTTAACCTCTTGCCAGCTGTCTAGGTCACCTTACCTGAACGTTGGCTAATTACCATATCATTTGCATTGTAGTTTTACAATTTCTCACCCTTGATAGTTCCAAAATAACTATATGAAGTATGAAAATGGGTGAGAACCCACTTCTAGGGATAGAAGAATTTGGATACTGAAGCCCCTAGCCTTAAATATTCCTCCCTTGAATTAGTGAGACTTCCTAAAACCAACTCCCCCTTTCTCTCCGAGCAGCTGGTCTTTTCAATCTTGCCCCACTTCCTCTCTGGAGCTAGCAGCTTGCTTTCGACTTACATGGTGCATCCTGAAATGCTTTTCTCTGAGAACCTGAAAATACCGCCACTCTGAGAGTGGTAACTAATAGAATCCTCATAAAGAAGGGGGTTACGACTTGCTGGTTATTCCAGAAAAGAGATTTGGGAAGAGGTAGCAATTTAGGAAGGGAAAGAGCAAAATCTCTTGCATCACATGGGGCAACACCACCGGCTGACCTTCCAAAATGTTAGTACAGGTAATAAACTCACAGAATGCTATAGGCAAGTCATGTTTTGGGAGGGCGAGGAGTGACACTGTTAGGCTCCACGTTTAACTTAATGCAGGTGAAATTGTGCCAGTGAATTTGAGCAGGAATACAAAGAAAGATAGTGTGAGAAAAAAAACAAAAAACTGTACATAATTTGAAAAATTCCAGAAGCTGTGCAGAGGGGTACAGTGTGAGTTAGTGAGAAGCATGGTGCTGGGAGTTCAGTCCAGATTTAGTCTATTCTGGAATGTACTCTCAGCTGACAGGTGGTTTATAGTAAATTTGGAGTCACATACATTTTTTTGGCTCATATATATATGTATGGTTGTATACTTTTATGCAGCTGAAATCTTCTTTCTAAATATAAAATATCTTGTCATTTTTATGACAATATATATTATTTTTTAACCTAAAAATTTAGATGCAAACTTAATGTTAATTTAATATACTCTTTCATAAAACGAATCCTCCATATGTTGCCTTTCAATTTCCCTATTTAGGTTTTTTTCAAATTAGTTTGGAATGATACTTAACACTGAAACCACCAACTGTGCACTTAAATAGTTATAAATCTGACTATGTTCTTTGAGAAATTCCTGGAAGTATTAAATGTGCAGCATTTTTAAAGCTCTTGATACTTATCGACAAATCACTTTCCAGAAATTTCCCCCCCCCGTACTCTCAGTAGAAGGTGACCAATTTCCTTTATGTTCACCTCTTAATGAGGAGGAACACTGCCAGATTCTTATATTTTCTGATTTGGTAACTGAAAGTGTTTAAATTTTAATTTTAATAAACTCAAGTATCTTGACTATGTTAAATTTTTGTGGATAGTCTTTCTGGTTTTCTAACATTTATATAAGCTTCACATAAGAATATAATTTATATAAATATATTAATGGGTAATGAATATTCATGAAATAGTTCAGATTTATCACATAGGTATTTCTTAAAATAAGTGTTTTTGAAAGGGAATTGTAAGATCTAAATGAATTAACTTATTTATAGCCCTTGGAAGAGTTTCTTACCTTTACAAAGTACTGTTATGTGTTAGTTTTTTATTACTGTTCTTACTTCCCTTGCAAATTAATCAACTACAGAATATAATTTAAAGATTCTCACGGCTGAAAAGACCTTAGCAACTATGGAGAAAAGCAGAAACAGACATTTTTACCGTTGAATCATTTATTCTAATTATGTAAAATTTGTTTTAAGGAAACACTATAAATATAATCATTCTGGCTTAAGTAGTTAGTGGACCTGGGGTGCCACGAACTTGGCTTTTCCTTGGTTTCCAAAATGACCCATTTACAGGGCATCTCTTAAGGAACTCTTAATGCCATTGACCATCAAAGATTGAGCACTATTACCAAAGAACAAATTCCTTACCGACAAAATAAATAAATAAATAAGTAAATAAATAAATAAATAAATAAAATAAAGACACAGCTATCCCTGAGGGACAAATTAGCCCTTGGTCATACAAGACATTAAAAGAAGCAGCACATCTCTTATATCTTTTCTTTTTGGTTGATACAGAGGAAAATAAAATCAGTCCAGTATATTCCCTTGGGGTATGAAGTGAAACAGTCGTTATTTCAAAACATTTTGGAAGGAAGTAAACCTAAATTATTTGCATGATTATTGTTTTATAACACTAACAGTGAAATACATGAGAATTATCTAGACATATTTTGATTTTAGCCATCCTTAAATTTTGACTAGAATTACACATTAAACTGTAACTGCATAAATATTATTAAAGTACGAGTTCATCAATGATTCATAGTTAAAACACAGAAATCCTTCAAAGAAGCATAAATTATATGAATTTACTTGGCACAAATACAAAAGACAAGAAAGTATCAGAAGAAATCTCTAAGACACATGAATGCTAATCTGTTTCTTTTCCCAAGGGAGTTAAAAAATGCATTTTGTTTCTTATTATTTTATTGCCTAGCTGAAAATTTGTGTTTTCTTTCCTTACATGAAAATTAGTTGAGAAATAACGATACTCTGGCTTACTCTTCCCAGTGTGTCAAATAACATTTATTTATTCATTTCTTACATTAAGAAGGGTATTTCAAATGACAAGTGTTTGTTTTTATGTTGCATACAATATACAACAAACAAAATGCTAATATTCAGCAAGTTTGATACGCTTTATTTTTGCTTCCTCTTTTAAATTTGCTTTGTGAGATTATTATATAGCTTATGGTTTTCTTTCTTTCTTTCTTTTTTGTTTTTTCAGCCTTGGGAAAGGTAAAGAGGACTTTATTCTTTCCTTTGAATTTGAGAGTTTAACTACATGCACGTAACAATGTGCCGTCCATCTTTATGCAAATAGTTTTAAAAGGCAATGTGCCTGGAGGGCTGTTTTATGGCATTATTTGGTTTTATATCTTTGCAATCAACATATGCAGCCTACATGGCCATGTAAATTCATGAGAGATTTTTCTATTCAAACCCAAACAAGGTCACCTGTTTTTGAAGATCAGTGTGAGATAAAAGCGACACTGCTTCTGTAATGGCACTAAAAACAGTATGTACAGCCTTTTTAAAAATAAATAAATAAATAAATAAAACTGATTCCATCTTTGAAAATATGACATTGATTTTTTTTTTTGCAATTGAATTACTAAGACAATAATAATTTTAATGAAGGAATTTGGAATGAGTTCTGCTACCAGCTATTCATACTTTATTTCCTTTTAAAGAATCCTTTTTAAAGCATTAAAAATGTTTCAAAATGTTTTGAAACAGGTACTTGTTTTTTAAATGTATACAAAAGGAAGCTCATGGGTGGTGCCTGTGGCTCAAAGGAGTAGGGCGCTGGCCCCATATGCCTGAGGTGGTGGGTTCAAACCCGGCCCCGCCATAAACTGCAAAAAATAAATAAATAAAATAACATAAAAGGAGCTCACGTTCACTTAAAAGTATACTTTGTTTTGTACCGATGTGATGTATTCTTCCTAATCTAACTAGTGTGTCTTGCTCTGTCCCATATGTGGGTAGCTATTTAACAGAGCACATTCAACCAGCTTACCCAGATTGATCTCAAGACATTTTTTTATTGCCCAGGTGTTTTCCCATGATGAAATGGTTTTTTATTACCCCAGACTCTGATAAATCTAATAAGGACCTATGCTAGGCATTTTATGAATTATTTAGTTGAGATTCAACAAACTTATGTCTAGAAATTGTTATTTTTTTCCAGGTTACCAACAAGGAAACTGAGGCAAAACAAATGTAAGTCATTTGTCAATGTCCAGGTAGCTAGAATGTGGCAGAGCTCAAATTTATCTCCTGTGTCATGAGCCATCAACTAAATTCAAGAGCACCAGTCCCTCAAGTTTTCTTAATAGAGCAGAACAAAACAGAGAGCACAGTAGGGAAATTAGGAGGGCTGCACTGAAATTTCTGGAAGTATCTTTTGCTGAATGTAGACAAGTTCAGCAGAGGTTCTTAGAAGGTTGACCGAGGCCCTGCAGGAGGATGAGAAAGCATGTGTTTTGGTATCAGAAATGCTGGGATTGAAATTTCATTTCACGTTTTAATAATTCTGCAAAAAAATCAAGGCAAGGCACTTTACCTTTTTGAGATGTAGTTAATAGAAGGAAAATTAAAGTGCTCACTCTTCCCCATATAAATTACAGAGCAGTCAAACAGCAGTAAAAATATAAATGCCAAGTGTGGAGTACAGGGGCTCCCTGGGTGGTGAATGAGAATGTTCCTGAACGTGTCTTTAGGTCATATTTGTATTTAACTCAGATCTCTGGTGAGCAGCACTTATATGGCAATGATGGTAGTAGTAATAGTAATAATAATAACCAACAATAATACTATAATGATTCATATTTGATAATAGAAATATAATACTATAATAATAATAACTCTGCCCTATAGTAATAAGTTATAGAAAATATTGTGCTCTTTCTTTTAATTCAAACAAATACAATATAGAAGCAAATATGCAAAAAGTTCAGGTAAGAGAGAGGAGAAATTTTTAAAAAGACTATTAAAGGTTGACATTCATCTAATGTTGCATCAATGCTAGGATCATAGGAATGCCACACTTACTTTGATCTTTTAACCAAATCAATAACAACCTTGCTAGTTCAAGAATTAATCCACTCTGCTGGTGAGTGATAATTGATGCCTTCCTTAGATCACTGCTTTTCACATGTTGCATGATTCTCACTTTATCCTTAACAATTGGGTTGTTGAGTGACTGAAGTCTAAGGCTTTTGCAGTGAATAACGGCTTCTGTCCTTTCTCTGAACACTTCATTATTTCTACTTTCATTTCCACGGTAAAGACTTTTTCCACTGAAGCCTCCCGTGGATGTTCAGTGGACTTTCTCTTTGGAGGGATGGTCACAAAATTGAAAAATACAGTGAAGATGAAAGTGATCTTGTCTACCAGCAACCAGGTAACCCTGGCCTGGAGCATGAAGATGGTGCACCAGTGAAGGGACAACGCAAGTTGGGTCATCCATAACTCGGGGACAGCCTGTGTGATGTGAGGAGTTTTAGATAAAAAAAATAATTTAAGAAAAATGTGAAAAGTACAATTACAGAAAAGCAGGAGAGTTACAGAATTGTGTACTCACCACCAAAGATTAACTATGTTTACATGTTGTCACTGTTGCAACCATTTAGAAATAAAATAGAAGTTTATTGTTTTTTCCTATCTTAATGTTAATTTCTCCACTTCCTCACTCTGAGGGTATGAAAGTGATGAATTTGGTGAATATTCCACTAGGCCATTTTTGATGTTTTACTGAAAATCTATGCATCCATAAAAATTGTGTGTCATTGTTTTATGTTTGCACAAATTTACAGAAGGTTGTCAATATGTATAAAACAACTTAATCTTGCAACTTCATTTTTCAGTCTCCGTTGGATTTTAAACTCTGTACATTTCCATATCTCTGATTCAAGGGTATAAATGTATCACAAATATTTATCCATTCTCCTACTGATGGACAACTGATTCATGCTAAATTTGGCTGTGTTTTCATAGACATCTTTGCACACATCACCTGATGCCCATGGAAAATTTTCTTTCCCCATTTTCTGTAAATTGGCAGCACACCCAGGTTTAAGGCATAGTGCCCTAACGTGCTGGGTACACTTCGTTTGAACTAAAGTTTCATGTTTATCCCCTTGTTTCCTGCCCTGAATCATTCGTTTGTAAACATCACATTTCCAAAGGGCACAAGAAAACAAATATTTTGGATATTAGCACCTTCCTTTTTTTCTTCTATTGGGTGCTAAAGAAGAAAACATTTAAAAAAGAGTCTGCCAAGTGGACACTGGAATCCATTTTCAAAAAGACACATTTGATTATCAAATTCTTCATCTGTTCAATGAAATTGACATCCCAACACTACCAAATAGAAAACATATTCTTAGCATGCCTGGGAGAATCCTCTGTGATCTCAACTCCAATCTGTCTACCTAATCGCTTGATCTGTGTTTCTCATTATAGATTATTTATACTAAACCTCTTGCAGGCCCCAGTCTGCTCCTTACAGTTTAATGCCATCGTGCTTGATGATACATCTTCCTCTGTCATCTTTGGAAAGACAAGTTCTTGGTGCTTGGTGAACATATATTCAATACCTGTTCGCTGAAACTTTGTGACTACTGGCTCTTCCATCCTGGCCTTCTACCTGCCAATTTAGTATCAGTTAGTCTTAGGATCAGAATCAATAAAAACTTAAAAAAACAAACAAACAAACAAAAAACTAAACTAAAAAGCTTAATGTGTACCTGTCAGTCATTTTAATTAGTTTTGAAAAACTCAAACAAGCAGCATAGCCATTGACAGCCAAGCGGCAGGTGTCTGGAGAGGTCTCCCAGTATCTCAGGCCAGCTGCCAGCCCCTCTCTGCACTGAGCGGGCTCTGCTGCAAAGCTGAAGTGGGCAGGGACTGAAAGGGAGCTGCCCCTACCCCCCGTATCAAGCACACCTCACGCTTGCCAGTGATCCTTGCTGGGCATATGTGCCAAGCCAGCTGCATTCCTTCTGGGGAAGCTGTAACTTCATGGGTTCACTGTAAACATTCTGAAAACCAGGTACTATATGCACATTTAACATGGCGTGGACTAGTTAACATTGTGTATCACAATTCATTGTGCTTCAGAGAGCAGTGTTACGAGAAGATAAAATCAGGGTTTTAGTCCCCAGCTATCTTTCTCCAACACGAAGAGAAATGTTAGAAATGGAGTGGTGAGGCCCCTGCATACGTTCTATGTTGATGTTCTCACTCCAGTACGTCAGACTGTGATTGTATTTGGTAGTAGAGACTCTAAAGGGAGAATTAAATTAAAACGAGGCCTTTAGGATGGCCTCTTCCTCCTATCTGACTGGTGTCCTCATACAAAGACAAATGTAAACACACTGGGAGGTAAAAGGGATGCCTTAGCACAGAGGAAAGATCACAGGGGAAGGTGGCCATTTCCAAGCCAAAGAAAAAGACCTCAGAAGGCACTGACCCTGCCAACATCCTGAATTTGCACTTACAGCAATAAAAATTGTCAAAAAATAAATTCCTGTTGTTTACACCACCCCATGCATGTTTTTTTTTTTTTTTTTTTTTTTTTATGGAGAACTAGTTCAAGAGATTGATATGTTATCCTGCATCTGGCCAATTTGCTGCACTAATTTTTTTAGAAATCTGTTTCATTTATTAGATGGTGAACTTCAGTGATGGTTCTCTAATTGATTAGTCAATATAAATTGCATCTGTCGTTCTAGCATTGCCTACCACTTATCATCCATTTGCAAGCTACAATTTTTTCCCGTATTTGTTTATTATCTGGGATGCCTATTGTCCCTCCCTCTGCCCTATGTTAATCACTGCACTAGAATTTAAATTAAATGAGGGCAGAAGTCTGCGTTTGGATTCAGATCACTGAGACCTAAAACAATGGCCAGTAGAGAGTCTATAGTTGAAGGATTAGGTGGTGTTTATAGATCTATACAGAACAAATGCACGATGTGACACAGATACATACCGTGTAAGCATTTAAAAAGTATTTCAAATATCTTCTTCAGAAAACCTAGTAATTATAGAATTTCCATCCCCTTTTCAAATTCTGTTCTTCCTTTTGATTTTTTACCTATTTTCTTTGAAGTTTAGCAAACCTGATAGAGTGCAATGCTCTAGACATAGTTCTTACAGTTTCATAGAAATTGTCACATTTATCTCTCATAACAATTGTTTGTTGAGTTTCTTAAAAGCAAATTGTAATCTCCTAAAAAGTAGAGTTGATAGCTAGTTTGGAGAGGACAGGGTGCTGGTTCCAGATTTGTCATGCTTGGAAATACTTCCCATGTGAACATGGAGAGCAACAGAACCTGATAATTCAACTGTCTATTCTACACGGTACAGGTGCAAGGGCATCGATTCTTGGCACACCGGGGTTTGCTGTCCCCGTGGCTTTGGATTCTGGGTCTTTGCTTAACAGTACTTCCTGGGTTTTGTATGCATCTGTTGATAGTCTCTCTTTCTTGTGCTCTCTTTTTCCCTTTTATATAGTTTTATATTATTGTGTCCTCAAGGTTTCTCTTCAGAGTTTAGGTTGCAATCCGTTATCCAAAGTGCTGCATGACATAAAATTACCACCAGTCTCCACACATGTTCTGCCCTACAGACTTACCTTGGATGAGGCCTTGACTTGTAAATTGGCTGAGTTTTAGTAGCTTGTTTTCAATGATTCTGTCTCCCTATTTAGCATGAAGAATGACTCATGACTGACATTTCTGAACCTTCTTATAAAGACTTTTTATTGCAATGTGCTCTGAGAACACAACATGAGTCCTGTAGAAACTGCCTTGTTTATATTGTTAGCCTTGTGCTTTAGAATGGCCTTCCCTGTCCTGTTTTTTTTTTTTTTTTAGTACAGATACCAGAATCTTTGCACCCCCTACATGGTTTTAAGAACACCACCTCTTTTTCAAATTTTTCCTCCACTGAATTATTGTTGTTTGTGTTGACCTCCAACAGCTTCTGACAAATTTCATTCTATTCCCTCTTTTATTATAAAATAAACTTTTTTACCAAATTTAACTAAATTGCCTTTGCTTGGCTTAGTCTATAGAATTTCAAATTGCTAATTGTTTTATATACCTTTCTAAAAACACTTTTTGGGACCAGATGGCTACAACTGCCTGGGATCGGCAGCCAAAACCACGATTCAACCAGCAACAATCTTTGGCACCTGTGCGAGTTTCTTGTTCCGAGCTCCCTGGGAACAGGTTGATAGAATTAGGACAATTCCTTTCTTACAGTTTTTGACTCTAGTGTTTTCTAAAATACAATGCATCATTTCTACTTCTATGAAATGAATATAAAATTAAATAGAATAAAATAAAATAAAAACATTGCTACACTGGCCGTAGTAACAGTTAATAATTTTAGCACCATCATGGCCAGTCCCCCTGGGAGAGCTGTCAACATGAATTCTTGAGAAGAACATGAGGATTTTTATTGTTGTTTTCCTACTCAGAGAAAATTACCATGGCAAATAAATGTTCATGGGGAATGGCAATCTAGGTTACACCAGACTTCCTTCCGTTTACTGTGACATGCTTCCAGCAGAATGAATTAGTTTCTACATTAGTGAAGATACAGCAGAATTTCTATAAACACACCTCTTATCTACATTTATTATTGTCATCAGATTCTAGTTTTTAGTTGCTCTGCGTAAGAGCCAAAGTAAATAAATTCTCCTTGTAACAAATGTTCATTGAGTTCCTGTCTTAAAAAATATAATGGCACATTATCTATTATCATTAAAAGGGCTAAGGTGTTATTAAAATGTTTCTTTGGGAAGCGTATCTTTTACACTAATGCACTACGTGCTGGTTATCTTCCTTCCTTGTGTGTTTTAACACTGGCTAGAATGATCCTCTTTCAATTCAATAGTCTTCTACTTTGGGGGTTATTATTTTGGTGAATTTTCTTCTAGGGAGAAAAAAATGTGATTGTGATTGAATATGTCAGAAATATTGAAACAACGTGGACTGCACATTTGTATTTGTATTTTGCCAGAATGAAGCACACACACAGTTGACAGGTGACTGTGTTCAGAAGACTTGGAGGAGTTTCCTAAAGTGCCTCCTTGCTGCCACCATCACATCAGTTGCTCCATGGCCTCTTCCTGGCAGAACCTATGTCACAATATGCTCTTAGAAATTCCTGGTTTTAAATTCTGTGTCATTGTCAGTCAAGCAATGAACATTAGACTTAGCACGGTGACATGGTGAGCCCTGGATGAAGGGTGCTGAGAACAAAACGGTTCTTTGTACCTCCAGCATGAGGTTGGCTTTGTTCTCTCCATTGCAAATGATTCTGTGTTCTAGAAAGCAGATGGAGTAGTCTATTGCTTTTATCTAAACAGGATGCCGCCATCTTTCTTTTATTAAAAGCACCAAATCTCAACATTACATAGTTCTGAAGGAATTGAAATAACAGAATTCGGCATCATGGTCAGATCTAGGTAATCAGATTATCTCAGACCCCAGAAAACAGGGATTGATGCACAATACAGGAAGATAATTTAATTTTTTCTCTGGGATTGGTATGTGGACACTGAAAGAAATTTAGTTTTTCTTTCTTTGATTGCAAGAAAGTGTGGTTGCCTAAAATATATTTACTAACACATGTCTACAATCATTGAAATAAAAGCGAGATGTAACACTGGATGAAAAAAAGCAATAAATCAATGGAAGAGGATGCATATTATATCGTCATGGCAATAAATCTCAGTAATCATAGCCACAGCTCTGGGATCCTGTGAGTTCCCCCACTACGTTTCCCAGATTCAGAAATACTCCTCTTTTTTTTGTCCTTCCATTAAGTTATTTAGAATTATTGTTTTTTAAAATTGCATATGGAAAACATTGATTAATACAGTATACTTTACAACGTGATGCTATTTTAAAGTGAGGAATGAGTCAAAAATTCGTATTTCACAATTACCGTACACCAGAAGCTGTTCCAATGCTTTATACTTTTAGCTTCTTAATCCTCACAATAATCCTATCACAAATTTAAGACCAGGTTAAATAAATTGCCTGAGTTCTCAGGGGCAGAGCTTTCATCAGTCCCAAGGGAGTCTGACTTCAAAACTAGTGCTAAACCATGTGTATATTCTGAAAAGGAAGGGTCTGCAGCAGCTCTAAAGGTGTCATTTATACTGAAGGAGACCTAAAGTTGATTCATACTTGATTACTTACTGTTAATATTGAAATCAATGCTTTACAATTTGACCATTAAACTATTGCCATAACCCTGTGGTGTTGAGATAATTTGCAAATGAATAAACTATTAGTCTTCAGTCGTATGAGACATATACAAGATTCATCCTAGGACGGAAAGAAAGGCAGGATTTTACCTAACCATCTGAATCTGAGTGAGGCTGTGTCTTCACAATTTGCATAGTGCTAACTTGTGAGAGGCACTTCAGGTCATGGGTCTTTTTCAATAAATGTTAAAAAAAAAGAAATGACAACTGAGTTGGGGCTTGAAGTATGAAAGAAATTGACCAGGCAAAGAAATAAGAAAGCAGATACTCAAGACAGATTGAAATGGCTGGAACAAAGCAAAGTGAGAAAGTTCAAGACAATTGAGTTGTTCACTGTCAATGGATTTTAGAAAGTGTGAAGTGAAGTGATTGTGATGAAGTTAGAAAAATAGCCTGGGTCCAGGCTGCTGAGAGCTTTGTTTTCTTAGATGATTCACACGCAGCAGGCAGTGGAGAGTCATCATAGATTTTTGTACAAGGGAGTAGTGTGATCAGTTTACAAACATTTACTGAACTTCCATCATGTATAAAATGTTGCTCAAACACTGTAGGAGTCAAGAAAGTAAAAGTCT
Organism: Loris lydekkerianus; assembly: GCA_963574355.1. Classification (NCBI taxonomy): domain Eukaryota; kingdom Metazoa; phylum Chordata; class Mammalia; order Primates; family Lorisidae; genus Loris; species Loris lydekkerianus. Next base: position 13,225 of record CAUYPK010026744.1, on the reverse strand, counting down.
ATTCTGGTATTATAGACCAGACCATAGTCATGTAAATACGCACGACAGAGTGAAATTAGATTCATGATAGTGTACAAGTAAAGCTGTGGAGACTTATGTAGAGTGCTCTTGATATGAACCCTAGAATAAATTGGGATAGAAAGACAATTGTCAGAAAATGAGATGCTTTTTAAATAAAATAAAGAATGTAAGCAGAAACACATTAAAATAATCAGAAAGTAAGCTATTTACTTTGGAGTTTTAAAATTGTTTTCATAATTATCCCATTTCTGAGTATGTGTCATGTCAAATTATCCTGATAAATGCTGGTTGATAACATAGTGGAATAAATAAAGAAATGAGGTAAAATTTAGAAGAAACGTTATGTTTATCGGTCATCATTCTCTACGTCAATATATACTTTTTTTAAAAAATAGGAAATTGAAATAAAGTGCCTTGGACATGATTTCATTGCCCAATGTCTAATTGTCATTGAGACCATGTAACATGCTTGAATAGACACATGCTATCATCTCAATCAGTGTTTGTGGATTAAAAAGAGCTGATACATCTTTTGTCTCTAAATAAAAATGTAATTGTTCATGCACAAGCCATCATAAACGTTTACTATAAAGATTTAAATTTATTTTTCTTTCTGTCATTCTGTACTCATAGTTGATTGCTTTTCAGCTAATAAGTGAAAGGTCACCACTTAGAAGCAGAGAGAAATGAAATTGGTGATTCATAAACACATTTATTTAAAAGGAATCAGGGCAGCAAAATCTAATTCCATATATAGTACTGTGAATTATTCATGCTTTTTATAGAAGTGGGGCACAAGCATTTGATGACATTTTATAAATTCTAACATTTTTACTATGCTGAGTCCTTTTGCACTACAGATTTACAGTAACTTTACAGGTGTCCTAAAACCATAAAAACTAAGACATTACTCCCCCCAGTACACATTGTTTTAATTACAACTGTATTTTCAAATAGCCTAATTAGTTGACACATTTTTGAATTACTTAGAAAACTAAATAGTTGAATTATTCTTGGTTATTGGCTTAGTAGGAACAAACAGTGATTATTGAGACCAAAATGCTAAAAAGAAAATGGAGCAGAGCTGACTTATTTATAAGGCTGTTGATGTATAGTCAGACTGAGCTAGAATTGTTAGTGTTACTAAAAGCAATGTCAAGGTAATTCTCAGTGGCTCTTAATTATATAATTGTTCTTATTTTCCTAATATATATTAAGTTGCTATTTTCTATATATACCTATTAATTTTATGTGGAAAGGGGAATTGAAGAAAAACCAAGTCCTTGTAACTTAAGTATTCAAAAGAAAGCCTTTGTTTATACACATGTGATTTAAATATTCATCTTTGTGATTCTATTTCCATAACATTTATTTTCTGGTGACCTTCACTCTTTCCATCATCAGTGATGAAACTTGGAAGACACAGAATGGAAATGTGACGCTCCCTAATGGCAAATAGGAAGTAGAACAAATAAGCATTTGAATGTAAATTGTCCATGTGTTAATATATCCAGGCAATAACAATGACCAATGTATAATATGTTAGTTTTACTAGTTTAATAATGGGAACAATTTGATTTTAATTAGGAAACTTGAAATTTAATGTTTTCTCTTTCAGTAAGTCTAACTTTTCTTTGTGGCTGAACTAATAATCAATACATGTATTTTTAGTTTTCTACTAATTGTAATTTAATATATAAATAAAAATATATAAGTAAAATATAAATATACAATATACTAATTGTATATTTAATATATAAACATTATTTTGTCCTTTTTCATTTTATAAGGCCTTTTATTCAGGAAAGGAACACAGAAGCTGAAATTTTGAGTCATCAATCCTTGTTTCTATCACAGACCTAACTCCTCAAATATTGAATCTATGAAAAGCAAGCATAATTGCCACGCTCATGGGGTGACTATGAATTAATAGATATAAAATTATTTTAAAAAACATTTTATAAGTTATGCAAATCCAACGTGTTAAGAGATTGTTGTATAAAAATGAATGATTGGTCTACTACACTACAGAAATGATAAATTTTAATGTAAGTTTTATGTAAATGATCTTTAGATGCTTAGCAGGCAAAGGGCTAATCTCTCTGACCCATTAATACTTTCCTTCATGCCAGCTTAAAATAAATTTAATAAGGCTTATGAATTAAAAAAAAGTTAGCTTGACTTTGCCTTACCTTGCTTTCTTGAACTTTAACGTTGTCAAAGTTAAAGTCTGCCTTTATAGAGCAGAGCAGAGCAGAGCCAATTCAAGTTATTTTGAAATAATCAGGATATAGAGCATATTTTCTAAGAAGTGGCAGTATATTGGCAGCTCTCATTTCAACAGTTTAAGCTACTTGTTAGAGAAAAAAAATGGCCGTATGTATATTGAGCTAATATTAAAAAGGAAGCCCTCTGAATTCAAACAGAAAGTCCAGTGAATAAAGCTTTATGGTATTAAAAAACAAAAGAAAAAGAGTGGAGGATAATGAACAGTCTTAGTTGGGAATTATTTTAAAATAGTTTTAGCTACATACTACTTTTCATAGAGGTTGTACTAGTTTGCAGTTCCACCAATAGTGTACAAGTATTCCTTGCCCTCCACATCCACACCAGCATCTGTTGCTTTGGGATTTTATGATGTAACCCATTCTCACCAGGGTTAGGTGCTATCTCAGTGTGATTTTGATTTGCATTTCCCTGATAATTAGAGATTATTAGGTAATTACCCAAAGGAAAAAAAAGAGACATTTTATCATAGAGATGTTTGCACTTGAATGTTTACAGCACCACAATTCAAAAATCACAAAGATGTGGAAACAACTCAAGTGCCTTTCAATATATGAATGGATGAATAAATCAGGATATGTATATGTGTATATCATGGAATGTTATTCAGCTGTAAAAATGAAGATCTAATATCTTTATAACAACCTGGCTGGAATTGGAGACCATTCTCCTAGGTGAAGTACCTCAGGAATATAAAAATAAACATCATATGTTTCAATAATAAATTGGGAATAGTTGATCAACACTTATATGCTAGTATGGAAGCAAAACTGAATAAAATTCAAGTAAGGGGAGAGGAAGTAAGGTATAGGTAATTCCCACCCAACGGGTACATTGCACCAGTACATTGTACACACCTATAACTCTGATGTTAACCTTACAAAAGCAAACTATGTAACCAAACATATGTACCCCCATAATAATCTGAAATAAAAAATAAATAAATAATTGTAGCTATAAATGAAGTATTTTTATATTGTGATATCTTTTTCCATGAATGCCCAACATGGTGAAGTGACTAAAAAGCAATTGAACATACTGACAGAATTAGGACTGTTGATGAGTTTTCTTGCAGATTTAATTAATAATCCAAAATGTCAATACTTAAAGACAAAATGTCAGAAGTGTGAAATGGCTCTAAGAAGTCCAAATTCTTAGATGGCTTTCTAAGTACATGGTTTTTGTTATCAGGCTATGGCACTAGTCTGCAAAAATCCTCAATAAAATATTAGCAAAGCAACTTCAACAGCCCATTAAAAGGATAATTCACCATGATAAAATGGGTTTCATCTCAGAGGTGCAAGGATGGTTCTATATAGGCAAATCAATAAACATAATTCATAACATAATCAGAGTTAAAAACCAAAGTCATATGATCATCTCAATAGATGTAGAGAATGCATTGTATGAAATTCAGCACCTTTTTTTTTTTTTTGGATAAAACTTGCAACAAACTAGACATAGAAGGAACATACTTCAAAATTATGAGAACCATTTATGATAAATCCATAGCCAACATCACACTGAATAATGAAAAGTTAAAATCATTTTTCCTAAGAAATGGAACAAGACAAGGGTGTCCACTATTATCACTTCCATTCGGCATAGTGCTGAATGTCTAGTCACAGCAATCAAGAAAGAGAAAAACAAAGCAAATTCAAATCTGGAAAGAGGATGTCAAACTATCCCTGTTTGGCTGATGATAGGATCTTTTATCAGGAAAATTTTAAAAATGCCACCAAAAGACTTCTCAAATTGGTAAATAAAGTACAACCTCTTCTAAACATTGGCTGAGGCCAAGAATTTTCATGACTAAGATCCCAAAAGCAAATACAGTAACAAAAAATAAATGTGTGGTACTGATGAAATTTAAAAGCTTCCATACGGGAAAGGAACTAATCAGCAGAGTAAATAGATGACCTAAAGAATGGAAGAAAATATTTGCAAGTATACATCCAATAAAGGGTTAAAATTCAGAATCTACAAATAACTCAAACAAATCACCAAGGAAGCAACCAAACAAACCCATTAAAAAATGGAAAGAAAACATGAACAGAAGCTTTTCAAAAGGAGACAGGTAAATGGCCAAAAAACATATGAAAGAATGCTCATCTCATCTTCAGGAAAACGCTAATGAAAACCACAATGAAACACCAACTTATCCTTATCAGAATGGCCATAATTAAAAAGTTAAAAAACAGGAGATGCTGGTGTGTATACAGAGAGAAAGCAATGCTCGTGTACTGTTAGGGGGATGAAAATTAGCACAACATCTGTGGAAAACAGTATGAAGGCTTCTAAAAGGATTAAATGTAGACTTCCTTTTTGATCCAGTAATCTCACTACTAGGTATTTATCCAAAGGAAAAGGAAGTCATTTAATCAAAAAGACACCTGCATTATAATGTTTATTGTAGCACATTTTACAATTGCAAAAATGAGCCGGGATGCCAGGCCGCTGGCTCCAACCCATTAAACTGTTGGGACGTGGACTGCTATACATTTTCACTCTTGGAATGTCTTGTTCAGGTCTTGGGTGCAGAAGCACCATAGAAGCCAGTCAATACTAGTAGGAGCAAGCATCTCAGCCGCAATCTCTCAGCAGTAGTCTGTCAATCTTAATCCCTCACCCCCTACAGTAGCTTCTCCTGAGGCTATTTATATAAGTGATACACTATAGGTGTGGAGAGGGGTATGCACTATTGTTGGTGTTCTCCTCTCATGCTCTCTCCTGCTCTGTAACGAGAGACCAATGATGTTAAATCCCTTCCTCATTCCCTTATTGCCAAAGTATTTCTCACAGGTGCCTCCTAAAGTGGAAGCCCTGAGTAGCCATTAATTCATGAGTGGATTAAGAAAATATAAGAACAGCCCCCCCCCCATGGAGTACTACTCAGCTATAAAAAGGAATGAAATAATGTCTTTTTCAGAAAGTAGGATTGGACTGGAGGTGATTATCCTAAACAAAGCAGCTCAGGACTGAAAAAACAAACACCAGGCTCGGCGCCAGCCACATACATCAAGGTTGGTGGGTTCCAACCCAACCTGGGCCAGCTAAACAACAATGATAACTGCGACAAAAAAAAAATAGTCGTGTGTTGTGGCGGGTGCCTGTAGTCCCAGCTACTTGGGAGGCTGAGGCAAGAGAATTGCTTAAGCCCAAGAGTTTGAGGTTGCTGTGAGCTGTGACGCCATAACACTCTACCGAGGGCAACGTAGGGAGACTCTCTTTGAAAAAAGAAAGAAAGAAAAGAAAAAGCAAACACCATATGTATTCTCTAATAATTGGGAACTAATCAATGGGCACACATGAATACAAGAGATATATAAAATATTGATATGAAAATCAAGAAGTGGAGGGGGAAAGAGGAAGGTGTAAAAAGGATCTTTGGAGCACAATGAGTACTATTTGGCTGTGGAAACTCTAATAGCCCCGACTTAAACATTACAAAATCTAACCATGTAACACAAACATTTGTACCTTGATAATGTTTTGAAATAAATAAGTATAAAGAAAATAAAATACTATAATAAAATTAATGAAGTTTGATAAATGGCAGGATTGAAATATGAGCTGTAGACACCAGATGAACAATCAATAAACTCTCCAAATGTCAGAGGCCTATGTTTCTGTTTTATATGTGTATTAATTTCTTGAAATAAATTTTAACATTAAACGGTAACAGATGTGCAATACAATCTTTTAAAATATTGTTGTAATATGATTAAATGTATTTGTTATCACTTCAACTTGTTAATAATAAATTCATCCTACAAACTAAGTTCTTATGAATGTACTTTTCTAAATTTAGTGGCAGGTAGAATATTTTTGCATTTCAGGAAGGTTAAAGGTCATGAAGAAAGTGATAATTATTCAGAAAGAGAAAGCAAGGTCAGTCTAATTGCATCATATAATTAGATACATTTGGGGCTAGGAGAACACAGGAATGTTGAAAAAATCAAGAGATAGCTGTCTGGCTCGGAACGGAACAGCAAGTGAGGTGTTTGCACAAGAAACACACAAATATAATCAAATCATATACTTGGTTGAATTCTATTAAATTTAAATTATAATAATTTAAAATATTTAATATTTTAAAATATTAAGAAATTATCTATGTACATTTATTGTGGAATTGTTTAATACTTATATAGTTATTAAATAATTTTTATATTTATTATCTTTATGCATAATTTTTTATCTTTATGCTAAGCATACTATTAATAGTACAGGCTCCCAATCAAGCTCTCTGGGTTGGAATCAAAGTTCTAATCCCTACAAACGCTCTCTGCTTCTGTTTCCTCAAGTTAGTACCTTTCTTGGGCATTTTGGTAATTTTTAATGATTGTGGTAAATAAAAAATATACAAAAAATACATGCATGGAAGCAAAAAATGCTAGATAATTATTAGTCATGACACTACCTCTTAGGAGAGATACAGGGTTTTCTGGAATTTGGAAAATTGTTTCTGTGAAGATACATGAGGAAAGACTGCAGGAGGTGGCATTTGAGTTGTGCCTGGAAAGTAATTAGCTTTCTATCATATACAGATAGGCCGGGGGGTGGGAGGCAAGATTACAAAGGAGGGTGGCAAGTCAGACCATAAAGAGGAGTGGAAAACACAGGCTTCTTTCCAACAGTCAGGTGAACTCATTTTTTTGGAGTGATGATATCTGACTTGATGAAATATGAGTTTTATTTATTCATTCGTGAATTGACTCATTAATTAATCTATTGAACTACATGTTTTTGCCACTTCTGTGTAAGCTAGGATGAAATATAGCAAAGGAATCTAGAAAACACATTAGGATGGAGAGATGGTTTCGATACAGCATTGTGAGTTGTCTTCAGTGCCTGGGAATTTAGGGTTATTTATTCTCTAGGTCAGGCGTCCTCAAACTGTGGCCCGCGGGCCACATGAAGTGGTGTGAATTGTATTTGTTCCTGTTTTGTTTTTTACTTCAAAGTAAGATATGTGCAGTGTGCATAGGAATTTGTTCATAGTTGTTTTTTTTTTTTTTTAACTATAGTCCGGCCCTCCAACGGTCTGAGGGACAGTGAATTGGCCCCCTGTTTAAAAAGTTTGAGGGCGCCTGCTCTAGGTGAAGGAAAACTCTGACTCACATCAAGGATAAGAATATTAAACAGGAGCATAATAAGAGAGAGGTGCTTAAGAGATGTTTGATTCCACAGAAATTGCCATCCTACGAGGACACAGAAAGAGACTATTCTAGCCAAGGAGATTCATGTGCATTCTTATTCTCATAGTGTGTGTGTAACAGGTTACATTAAAATAAAAGATGGTTGATTAAATATTTAAGGGAACTTCATACAAAGATCACAGTCAGTAGCTAATATGAGTGTTCACCCTATATAACACTCATTATCTCACATAAATCCTTTTTGTAGAAAGGATTTCCTAATAAGAAAATCTAATAGTGAGCTCAATGGATTTACAAAACCTTGCAGAAAAATGACTCAAGGAAGACAGGTTAGCTAAATACCCATAGCCCTCAAAAGGCTCTAATTGTAACATAGTATTAAGCACACTTAGAATGTCAACAAATGCTGCTCCATAGCATGATCTTTATGTAGTCATAAAGGCATTCACCTTCTGGCAAAAAGGGCTAATATCAAATCTATTTTTCATGTAAACCAATACCATTCTTATCCCAGAAGAAACTGCAAATATTTTCAATTGTTCAGGGGTATGGAATTATAACTATATACATAATAGCATAAAAAGATTTTATTTGGAATATTGTAAAAGTTCAGATTAACTACAGAGATATAAAAATCTACTTTTTATATGAAATGAATAAAATGGCTGAAAAGATACTTTTAAAACTACAAATAGTTATCTATGATTGTGTAGAAATAGTATGTTTTCTAGAGATTTTTAAAAAGCATCAGTTTCATGTTCAGAAACACTTCTAAAGTCTCCCATTTCCCCCCCAAAGCTGATGGGCTAAGAGGACGACCGAGGCCAATTTACTTCCACAGGGCTATAAAATGCACCTCTCGGAAAAAGCTGAGTATTACTAGTGAAGTGTAAAGGTTCTGCCGAGGGGAAAGATTAGTGAGACAATAAAAATAAGGAAAGACAAGTTATAAATACAAAATGGCAAAAGAAGAAATAAATGTCAACCTATAAAAAACACTCTCCCTCAAGCGACAATGTATTTTCAAATATATTCTACAAAACAACACATCTCCTTGTTTTTTCCTTTATAAATGATAGTGAAACAGGGAGAGTGGTTTAGGAACGCATAGATTTAACAAGTACTTGGCAACCATGTATAAAAATGCACTGTTTGGTTTCAAAAATTAAAATAAAAAAAGCTGGTTTTGAATTTTGATTCACAGTTTACGAGAACATGAAAGATTTTAGTTTGGTTAATATTAAAAAAAAAAAAAAAAGACACAATCATTTGTCCTACATTCACCTCTTGCATGAAATTTAGTTCTTAGTGGAGAAGAAAATTACTCAGACACATATGTAAAAGCAGGCAATAAATCACTAAAACTATATTCAAGGCATTTAAACACAGAGGGTCTGCATTTCTTATTTACTGTTGCCTTATAAAAGTTGCTTTAAACCTGTTTATTCAGATTGAAGAAATTGATTAAAATACTAAAATTTACTAGAGACACAAAGTTATACAATGAGAAAAGTAGACACGCATTTTGCTAGTAAGATGCTATGTAGAGAGTCATTGGAAGTAAGGTTTATATAGGGTTTCTTTTCCCCCTGAGACAATTGAAGTACTAAAAGAATGGTCCATAATTGATACCAGACAGTGCTGAAAAAAGAATGTGTGTGCTCCATTCTAGTGGTTGAGTTAGGCAGGTGAAAGTTTTTGACTACAAATGTAGTAAGTCCAAACTTACTAACAAACTCACAGATGATTATTTAAACAGGAGCACTTTCATCAATAAAGATAGTTTAGATTGCTGTATTTTATAGCTTGCTAAAACAAAACTCTAGTGTCTTATGCAATTATAATCATGATATTGATCAAGTCTTTGCGCAGGATATATCTTTTATTTACCCCTTGTCTAATTTATTAAAGAGCATTTGATATCTTGTTGCAAACATGGGAACATATTCTTTTTACTATCCCCTTCAGTTCCAGTTGTGATTTAAAACCGATGTAACATAATTGGTGGACGTGTATAGATATCATGTCTCGATTCCAGAGAAATAGTATGGTGAGATTATTTTTTCTAAGCCATTCTACAAAATGAAATGAAAGGCAGTGTAGGGGAAAGGCAATCCTAAATTAGTTTGTGACTCTGGCCTGAGGTTCTGAGATCTCTGAAAAATTAAAAGATAAATCTCATGACACTCTTTCATCAGCAAATTGCAGACTTCAATTAGCTAAAACCTATAAGTTGTTTTATCTGACAGTGGTCAGTATAGCAAGATGAAAGGAATTACATGTCTATAGTTTTTTTTTTTTTTTCTTTTCCCTTGCTCTGGACATCCTCTTTTCTCCTTGCTATCTCTTCATCTACTGCGCATTTACTAATGCTTGATAAAGTATTCTAAGCATGTTTATAACACGACCTGTGACTTCAGGTTCATTCTACTCAAAACTCTATGATTTCATGATAGACTCTGTAAATAAGTCCCACCATTGAATATATGTTTTTTATTTACATTTTGGAGTTCTTCTTTATATTTTAGTTTTAAACATAAAGCTTATTGCAAGCAATTGGTACCTGTACGCTTTTCACTATTGGTGCTCCAAACTTGCCCCTGTTTAATGAAAAAGTAGGCAGTGGTAATACTCAGGAAACACATGAATTTCTTTTTAGAACTAGAAATCTAATTTATTTATAAAAGATAAGGATAATGATGGTGAGCAAGGTTATTTGTAAAAAGCTAACATATCACACCATGCTATACATTTCCTACTATCTCTGTGTTCCTAGATCAAGCATTTTCAAGTTAGAGCTGGGAGGTAGTGTAATGGCTGAGATGTCTGTAGTATTTAGGGGCAGCATGGCTGGGTTGATGCCATGATGAGTGAGTTACTGTCTGCTGTAGGCCTTGTCTTAATGTCTCTTAGCCTTTGCTTCCTATCTTTAAATTCAGGATTTAGGATAATAAAGCTTACCTTAAAGAGCTGTTGCTAGGGAGCCAGATGGTAATGTATTCAGGGATGCATTACAATTTATTATACATTGCATCAATGGTAGCTTAAATTATTTATTAAATTTATTAATGAGTATAATGAAACTAAATTGGAGGGTGGAGAACTACAGTTTATTCAACATGTGTTTAATTTTTTTTCCTCCCTTCCTTCATTACCTGTAACAAATCTATCAACAAAGCTCAGTTGGTTAGAGATAAAAGATACATGTGATTCCATTTTCACCTTGATATCTTTCCCATCTGTCACTCCACATTCCCCACTTACATTTAAGCTAAAACCACCTTTTTTAAATGGAATATTGCAAAAGCCTTATGAATAATCTCTTCATCTTTACTCTTGGTCCCCAAACTTATTCTTTCTTCAGAGACCAAAGTAATCTCTTTGAAGGTTAAAATAGGGCCTTTTATTCCCTGCTTAAAACTATTCAATGTTTTTTCTTTGTTCTTACAAGAAAATCTAAGCTCTCCTAGTGGCCTCTGCCATCCTCTCCAGTGTCAGTGCATGTGCACTCTTCTTCTTTCAGTACCTCTCATGACATTGTGTGTATATGTTGGGAGGGGGGTCTTGGTGGTGGGTGGGGACGAGCTGTGATATGTTCCTAAATTGACAATCCAAGATTTTAAGAATAACTAGAAAAGTCTAATTACATTAAGCGAAACAGTCCAGGGACAGAAATATAAAGGGTGTGTATCTCACTTATTCCATATATATGTGGAATATATAATAAAACAAGCAGATTCATAGAAGCAGAAAGAAATATAGGTGAGAGAAATGGGGAGATATTGGTCAAAGGATACAATGTTTCAGTTAGACAGAAATAATAAATGCTAAGTATTTGAAGGGACAGGTATATTAATTAGCTTAATTTCAATCATTCCACATTGTGTATAGAGATCCTATAGCATCACTTGTGCCTTATAAATATCTGAAATTACAATTTGTTGATATTTGATACTACTAAAATTTTTAAAAAATTAAGAGTCCGCACATATTTCAGTGTTCAGGAAACCTCTTATCTCTCACGAAAACATACATGTTGAGCTGAGTAATGGAGGGTTATGATTTTGCCCTCAGTGGATGACCCCGAGTCCATGTAATCTGACTTCGTGGCTGTGCTTGTGTCTGTTTGCTTCAGAAAACAGATGAGCGTAAATCTTGTCTGACTAGAGAGGCATTCTACCTCCCCATGCAGGGGATACTTTGGTGAGCATGGAGGACAACGCACAAAAATGGGCAAATTTGTCTACAATATTGAGTGTTCATTTGTTCAAGTTCCTACTGTTTCTCTCAAGAAAAGTAGAGACCATTTCTGTGAATCTGGAACTGGTATATTAATGTGAGGATGTCTCAACACTTTGTAAAAATAATTGATGGAAAAGTTTGAAAATCCAAATCTTTTAATTATAAGTTGGGAGGCACAGCTTATACAAAATAATATTTATTTATTTATTTTATTAAATCATAGCTGTGTACATTAATGCAACCCTGGGGTACCAGAGAATATGTAACAGTTATCTGTGACTTGAAAAGGCAACAGAAATATTTTTCTAATAGTCAGTGAGTTTTTAAATATTTTACTACTTAGAAAATGTTATCTAAAATATCCTGAGATGATTGAAAAAAAAGAGAATTACAAAGGCTAGAATGTAACAACATAATTAATACAGCTAATTTTTTTCATATATCGAGATTATAACATTTGAACCAATGATATAGATTTCAAGCTTATGTGTTCTATAGTTTTTAAAACTCCCTAAGTTCCTCATAGCAGAGCTATAATAAGCCATACATGATAACATCAGTTAAAAAATAAATGAACAAATAATTTAAAGAAAAAATAAAGTTCTTAAAGATTCTAAAGTAATTTCCTAGCTAGCCTCAAAACAGTAGTTAATACAAACCCTACATTTTAATAACAAGATATATATTTTATTAAATCATAATTATGTATAGGGAATGGCACCAAAGGTTTTAAAAACATCATTCATTCATTGCAAAATGTTTTTGGAAACTTTGGGAAGTATTGGAATCAGACATAGTTACTAGGAGATAAGTATTAACTTGCCAATATTTGTTATTTAAGAATGTTAGCTCAAAAGAAAATAAAATAAAGTTACACCAGTATTACATCCTCCATAACCAACTGCGTCATTGCTTGTTTCTTCCCTGTGAATAAACATTTTTTCAATTCTGCACATGTCTTTCCAGGTCTTTTCCCTGTGATTTTCCCCCCTGCATTCATTTAGGTTATTAATATGTATTTTTGCTTTATTTTCTACTAATATGATTATTATAGTGATTTATAATAATGTAAGTGATGTTTGTTTTTATAATGCTCATGCAATTTGCTTTATATTTAAAATACATCTCTTTTAAGCAACATGGAGGTGAGTTTTGCTTTTTCTTACCATCTGTATTAATTTCCAAGCGTGCTGCCACAAAACACCACAAACTGGGCGGCCAAAACACAAGAAATTTATTTTTTTCATAATTTTGGAGGCTGAAAGCCTAAAATCAGATACCAGCTCCTTTAGTTTCTCCTGAGCCCTCTCTTTGGCCTGTAGACAGCTGCCTTCTTCCCGTATATGCACATGGCCTTTTCTCTGTGTGTGCACTTTCCTGTATTCTAATGCCTCTACTGATAAGGACAACACTTGTATTGGCTTAGGGCCCACTTCTAAAGACTTATTCTAGTTTAATTATCTCTTTTGAAACATTATCTCTAAATATAGTAACATTCTGAAGTACTGGGTGTT
>CAUYPK010026740.1:0-32044 GCA_963574355.1 Loris lydekkerianus | reverse complement strand
GATGGAGCTGGAACATATTCCTCTTAGTAAAGTATCTCAAGAATGGAAGAAAAAGTACCCAATGTACTCAGCCCTACTATGAAACTAATTTAGGGCTTTCACATGAAAGCTATAACCCAGTTACAACCTAAGAATAGGGGGAAGGGGAAAAGGGAGGGGAGGGAGGGGGGAAGAGGGGAGAGGGAAGGGGATTGGTGGGATTACATCTGCGGTGCATCTTACAAGGGTATATGTGAAACTTAGTAAATGTGGAATGTAAATGTCTTAGCACAATAACTAAGAAAATGCCAAGAAGGCTATGTTAACCAGTGTGATGAAAATGTGTCAAACGGTCTATGAAGCTAGTGTATGATGCCCTATGATCATATCAATGTACACAGCTATGATTTAATAATAATAATAATAAATAACTCAAATTTATTAATAAGAAAAGAACAAGTAATCCCATTTCATTGTGGGCATGGGACTTGAACAGAAGTTTCTCTGAAGAAGATAGGCTTATGGCCTACAGACACATGAAAAAATGTTCATCATCTTTAATCATCAGAAATGCAAATCAAAACTACTTTGAGATATCATCTAACTCTAGCAAGAGTGACTCCTGTAACAAAAACCCAGAACTACAGATGTTGGCATGGATGTGGAGAAAAGGCAACACTTCTGCACTGGTGGTGGGCGTGCAAGCTAATATGTCCCTTTTTGAAAGAAGTATGGAGAATACTCAGGGATCTAAAAGTAGACCTGCCATTTGATCCTATAAATCCTCTACTAAGTGTATATCCAAAAGACCAAAAATCACTTTATAACAAAGATATTTGCACCAGATTGTTCATTGCAGCTCAATTCATAATAGCCAAGTCATGGAAGAAGCCCAAGTGCCCATCGATCCATCAATGGATTAATACATTTTGGTATATGTAGACCATGGAATATTATGCAGCCTTAAAAAAGGATGGAGACTTTACCTCTTTTATATTTATATGAACTAGGAGCTAGAACAAATCCTACTTAGTAAAGTATCTCAAGAATGGAAGAAAAATATCCAATGTCCTCAGTACTATTATGAAACCAATTTACAATCACTCTCACTTTCATATGAAGAATAGATCACAACTATGGCCCAGGATGAAGGAGGGAAAGGAGGGATGGAAAGAGAAGGGGGAAGTTAGATTGAGAGAGGGTGAATGGTGAGATCACACCTATGGTGCTAATGCAAGGGTACATGTTGGATCTCTTAGTATAGAGTATAAATGTCTTAACACAATAATTAAGTAAACAAGACAAGGTATATATTAACCAGTGTGATGTAAGTGTTCCTAATTCTATATGAAATCATCAAATTGTACCCCATAAATGCATTAATATATACATGATATATGTGTTTATGGTTTAATAAAATAAAATAAAAGATTTTTTATAAAGATGCTGACAAGGATTCAGAGACAAGAGATTCATACACTGTTGTTGGAGAATGTAAATTAGTATAGCTATTATGGAAGACAGAACAAAGATTTCTCAAAAAGTTAAAATTACAACTACCATATGATCCACTGCTGGCTTTTTTTCCAAAGGAAAGGAAATTAGTATATCAAAGAGATACCTAATATTCGTATTTGTTGTAATACTATTCACAATAGCAAAGATATGGAATCAAACTAAGAGTCTATCATTGGATGAAAATACAGATATAAAGAAAATGTGTATATATACACAATGGAATGCTGCTCAGCCATAAGAAAGAGTAAAATCCCATCACTGGCAGCAACAAGGATGAAACTGGAGCTCATTGTTTTAATTTAAATAAACCAAACACAGAAAAAGAAACATTTCACATTCTCACTCATTTGTGAGAACTAGAAACATTGATGTTATTCAGGTAGAGAGTAGAATGATAGTTACCAGGAGCTAGGAAGGGTGTATATGTGTGAGAAGGTGGGACATAATAAGTTTTAATATTTGAAAGCAGACTAGGGTGACCACATTTAGCAACAATATCTGTATATGTTATAGTCACTAGAAGAGTCAACTTGAAATGTTCCCTACATATAGAGATGATAAAATACTTGATATGATTGATCTCCTAGGCTGGTCATTACACATTCTATACATATAACAAAATACTATACATACTGTATAAAACATACAAATATTATGAACCAATAACTTTTTTTAAAAGGGTAACTTCCAAAAAAAAAAGACCATTAAAAGTAGCCGCCCTGTTAATCAAAATATACTGTTGGATGTATAATGTCCAAAATGTTATGTTTCTCCCTGGAATCAGGAAAATACCTTTGCCTTGAGGTACCTTAATTCACAACAGTGTTTCTAGACTGAGTTTTATTATAAATATCGGGAAATGAAGATTAACAGGAGTTTATCTTCTCTGAAGTATCTCCTGAATCTTAACACAATAGATCTGCAGTTTCTGTAAATAAATTCTCATTTAATACCAAAGTCTAATTGGGGCCTATTCAGAACTAAAGTATGTCACACTAATCACTAGAAATTTGTGGTGCAAATCTTTTATATATGTGTGAATATATAGACATGCATATTGATAGTTTTTGGGGATTTTTGATGAACACTGTGACTAACATGTTTTATTTTATTTCAGGGGCAAAGGACCACTAAAACATACAACTGAGGTGATCTATGCAGCTAAATTGATATCAGAATCAGGATCAAGGATGGATGTCCTTGCTCGGCAGATTGCTGACCAGGTGAGAAATTTTACAAATGGCCCAGGTGAAGGTCCATGCTAACTGTTCTTTGCCATTGGTAAGTTAATTAGAGCCAAGTTTTCATGCTATTATATGATTTTAATTCCTAATTTATAATTCAATTACTTTTTTTTCTTTCCTAGTCAAATTTATTTATTTATGACTAATATTAGCAGATAACCAAACAATCAAATGGCATCTGCTGACCTAGAAGATAAAAGATATAAGTGGAGAAAGTTCTAAATGTCTATGATAAGAGGGTAATTACTAATCATTTTACTGTCCTGTGAAAAATGATCAGGGAAAAAGAAATCATTTAAAGACAAAATTAAATGTTTAATATGGTCAACAGATACCATATGCTATACTTACATTTCTGCAAGAAGAAAACTAGGTAACTTTTTTTTTTTCATTTCTTTATTGCTTATTGTTGGGGATTCACCGAGGGTACAATAAACCAGGTTACACTGATTGCATTTTTTAGGCAAAGTCCCTCTTACAATCGTGTCTTGTGCCCAGAAGGTGTGGCACACACCAAAGCCCCACTCCCCTCCCTCCTTCCCTCTCTTTGATCTTCCTTTCTGATTTCATTTCTTTTTCTTTTTTTAAGCAGGAACTCAACTTTATTGCGTCAAGCAGCCGCTTATATAAAGTGTGGGGAGGGGGTGGGGAAAGAAGGCAGGGGATGAGATGCGTGACAGGGTCGGGCCAGTGGCATGGTACCACATTGGCTGTATCTAGGTAGAGGCAGTTTTAGGACGGGCCTTGCTGAGTCATTGCTACGCAGAAGTAGCTGGATGGATCTACTTCTAGTCAGCCTCAGGAAGTTGCACTAGGCCTTAGGCACATGGCAGGGCCCAACAATTCCCTCTTTTGTTTTTTGTATGGTGGATAAACATAGCCCCTGTCTTAGGTTGCCTGCTCTTGCAGTTTCAGTCTTACCCGTCATGGGGATACAAATATCAATGGTTTGGTCCCTGTCTTAGGTTGACTGAATGCAGAGTGGTCTTACCCGTCTTTGGGCTTCTAATAGTTTTTAAATTTTAATTTCAAAAAAATTGTAGCTGGGGAAGCAAAAGGGCTTTTTCTTATTTTCTTTTCCTCTTCCTCCTCATCTTCCCCAGGACTTCTGACTCCAGGGACCTGACTTCAGTGTCGTTGAAAAGATAACTATTTTTAAAGGAGTTTTTTGCTCACTAGCCTAAAAACCTCATTACCGTTACTACTTTAAAAAAAAAAAAAGTTCTCTTTGAAGATGAACATTTGAAAAATGTTCTCTTAAATTCTAAATAACTGACTTGCATAATAATTTATTCTTTCTTTTCATTGATGTATGATCATTGCAAAGAATTTTTTTTTTTTTTCAAGACAGAATGGAACTTCTTGTATATTGATTACTCCCACTTGTTACTTACAAATATTATCTCAGGAAGGATAGGGGGAAACAAAATTTCCAAGTCACTGGTCACTAAAATATTTGCTCTTCTCCCTTTTTTCATGCTTGCTAGCTGACCTATGCTGCTTTCACAGTACCTGCTGCCATCTGCTCCATGCTACACTTGCAAATGCAGGTATACATTACTTTTCAACACATTTCTGCTACGCGTTCTATGAAGTGCCCCAACCAAATATAAGTTTCTATTAGCCTAAAAATAGATCTCCTGCCATCTGGAGTCCCGAGTTCCTGCATTTTTCTCTTTCACCTCGGAGCAACTCTAGCAGTCATAAAGGAACTTTACCTGATGTAATTGTTTCTGCTTCCAACTGCTCCAAACACATTCTGGAGCTTTCGTTCTGAGTGAATAATTCCCCCTTGTTATCACCAGGCTTCCTGAAGGGATCAGATGCTCATTCATTTGGATATTTTCAAATCATCAAGAAAAACTTAACAGATCTTGGGCTTTGATTCTATCCTTACTCTTAGCATTTAATAAATTTCTTAAATCATGCAGAAGTAGATTAGATCTACAAGCTCTCAAATTAATCAAACACTCATCTCCCCACAATTCTTGACAAGTAAAGTAAGTAAGAGAGGTCAAGTATTTTTGTGTAAGCTTTACTTTCCATTGAAATAGAGGAAAATCAAAATACACACTGACATCCGTACTTGAATCTGCCTGTGCTTTTGAATGGAATCCATTACAGCATGTCCATCAACACTTAGAATAGCATATCGGTGTTCAACAAAATAAAGGGCATGGAGTATACTAATGCCAGATTTTCGGAAAATTTCCCAAATTTTATGTATTGGAAGCATAGGAAAATTTGTTTTGTCTCAGAATATTGAGTTTAGATATACTTTATCAACATTTGGAAAGTTCTAGTTTCTACAATCTCTCCTGGACCCTTCCTTGTAATTTTTAGGGTAGTTCTCAATTTTCTTAGTTTTTTTTTTTTTTTTTTTTCTACTTGTTTATGGTATTTGCCAGGGAAAATTTATCATCTTCTTTCAACTTCCCTTATTTCCCTGATATGAATATTCCTTAAACCTTTCCTTCTAATTCTTCTGAAATCCAGACACAAATTTGCAGTAACCTCTTGGACCCTGTCCTAGTCCTAATGCATTTGCCTTCACAATCCTTTCCTTGCTGTGAGCCCGTCCTAGTCCAGAGGGGCATCTGCTCCTGGGCGCACTAACTCAGGGAATGGCTACAGGGCTTTTCCAAAGTCTAAAAATCACAAGGACCTGCCAGCCGTATGTCCTTCATGGCACCCCTTCTAATCCTGTTTTATTACTAGGGAACCTTCATCTCTGTGGCCTCCATCTTCTTCCAACTCCAATCCTGCTTTTAAATACAGATTCAACCCTGCTTTTCACCATGGGCTAAAACAAATGAAAAATCCCTGCATTCAGTATATTTAAAATTTGGTCACAACCTTTTTTCCTTATCTAGTCTTCTAAAACTCTCCAAACAGTATCAGCTTTTTGCTAGTCTAGTAGTCCACTGAAAACAGCCACAACTGCGTCACCCAGGAATGTATTGGAAATGCCGATTCTCAGGCCCCGCCCTGGACCTACTGAGTCGGCAGTCCTCCTGCACAAGGAGGGTTGAATACTGCTCTAGGCATAAGAGTTCCTTTGTCCTTCTTGCAAGCATGTCACTTCCTTTTCATAGATGTTTACTCTCTCGTACTTCAGTTCTGGCAGTTTCCTAAATCTGAATTCTCTTCTCCTTAACTGTTACCAAAAGGCTTATTCTCCATCCAAGAATCGTTTTAAAAGTAGCCACTTCTTCTAACTTCTCCAAGGCAAAATCACTTACCGCTCTTTCCTCTCTCCAAGGTACTTTTTTATTTACACATGTTCTTAGTATAATCAGACTTATAGTTAGTTAAATATAGAATAGTATAATATAGTATAACTAACTACTAGATTATAGTATAATCTGACTTGTAGTTGGTTAAAAATAATTTTTCTTGAGAGCTCCAAAGTTGATTATGTTTACTAAATACTAAGAAGGGGAAAGTTGTATCTTCAACAATCAGAAGTGGTCAATAAAAAAAGGATTTAATTTAAAAAATTGTTGATACATTTTGTTTTATGATAACAGATAAGGTATTTACTAATTCAGCCGTATATATTTATATATATGTTTAGTTTTAAATTATCTCCTTTTCATAGGCTACTTTAACAAAAAAAAATGGCAAACATCATGTGTAAAGATTGTTAATATTTGCAAGCAAATGATTAGTAAAAAAGGTCAAATAGCATCAGCTGTAATTTCTGAAGTAAGATTCATGGCCCATTAAATGTAAACTGCAAAAGATTAAAAGAGAGGCTCAATAACGATATCACTAAAAGACTTGAATTGATAAACATAAAATGAATTTCTTCCAGAGTTTCAATGCTGATCAATTTAGAATTTATTTTCTTAAAATGAAAGAAACTCTTTTTTTCTTAAAAATCCTAAAATCTCTTTTACAATCATGTATTAAAGAAAAGTAACCATTAATGACTCACACTTGGGGTTGTTTCTACCATGACTTGTAGGGCACAGCTTTCCAAATTAATAACAAACATTCTAGAAAATGTGAATTGCATAGGTCGTTAGTAAATAATTATGTGGTTCAATTTTGCAACTACTTGGCTACATAGCCTCAAAATTGAGATCTTTGAAAAGGGTGGTGTCCTCACAACCCATCATGTTCTGGAAAAAATAAAAAAAAAAACTCATCTCCTACAAAGGCAAACATGGGAATGCTGTATTTCACATCACATTTATAAAGCAGTTGTGCTACTCACAGAACACTTTCACATGGTTTAACTTATGTAATTATTACAAGAGTCCTTTTAATATTAGGAAGGACAATTTTTCCTGTTTTGTACATAAGTGAGTACTGGTTCCAGTTCAGAGGCCTGGTGTTAAAGCCATGTGGCTAGTAAGTTCATTTATTCACGTGTGTATTCATTGCCTTCAGAATTTTACAGGTGTTTACATGAGGGCAACATTGTTCTAGGTACAGAACATACGCCTGTACCCGAGGAGCTTGGCATCTGGTGAGGGGCAAGGTCATGAGCACCCGGTGATGTGTGAGTACCCTCCCAGGGTGGTGCACAGTTTCCCACGTGACTCAGAGATGTGCAATTGAAGAAGCTTCTCAGAAGCTGGAGTTCCAGTTAAGTGGATGAAAGGGGGGGAATGAGGAGGAAGAGGTCCCCAGTGGTGAGGCGGTGATACAGACCCTGAGCTGTGGGTTCCAGTAGATTGGTGCCCCTGCAGCAAACCACGGCAGTAACTTGGATATAACCAGTTCATTTCTGGAGCTGTGTGTTGTCTGCTTTCTTCTGTGCTTCCCTATCAAACCAACCTCCTCTACGCAGCTCATTGGGACACTTACTCTATTATATGCAAGGGAGTTTTGACCTATTCTAGAGTCACACTCAAAGCCAATAATATCTTTAAACGAAAGGGTTGTAATTTTGTCTTTGGACATTTGGAAGTAGACAGAATGTACAACACAGAGAGTACTAAGGGAAAGAGAATTGTGTACTTCATTCCAAGGTGGGGTTGGGGGAAGGATCAGAGAAAGGATGAGATCCTAGAAGAGGGCTCATGACACGGTATTTATCAGAAAATGTCTTTATTTCATGTTCTTAAAAAATTGTTTTTTCTGGGTACACAATTCTAGTTTGACAGGTATTTTCCCTCAACATATTGGACAGGGGAAGATAAGGTTTCCGCTGTTGCCAGAGTACAGATGCTCCTCAGCTTATCGTGAACTTGCATCCTGATGGGAGTTACATAAATTGACAATCACCTAAATCAAAATTTGGTTTTGACTTAAGGTATTTTCAACTTCTGATGGGTTTATTCAGGGATACACTTCAGGAAAGCAGAAGTTGCAAATAAAATCACAAATCAAATTAAGGAGATGTGGCTCCAAAGGCAGAGTATCTTGAAGTTGAGGGTGGGCAGGGGCTTCAGAGATTCTTTGACCAACATTTGCTTAAGGAAACAAGGCTTGTCTTGAAAAGGAAAGTTAAGGTGTGACTCTCACGGCCCCCTCAGGAACAAAAAACAGGGGTCAGAGTTTGATAACCCTTAACTTGTCTTACTTGTATTTTCCATCTCCTGGGGGTTTCTGAAAAACAACTCAACACCATCTGTTAAGATGTTATCTTTAGTTTCCATAGAGAACTGAAACATCCGACTCCAGTGACTCTAGCTTACTTGAAGGACCATTATTATTATCATCCTCGTGTTCACCAGATTGATCCTTTGCTCTTCAAGGGTAGCCAGGTCCCTTTCTCTTGAGGGAATTCAAGATTTTTCCTTTATCTCCCTGCATGGGGCTGGGGAACCCAGAAGATCCTTAACAGGGGACCCTGATCCATCTCAATATCACTTTAGTACCATCTTAAGGTTGGACATTTTTAAGTCTAGTTATTATAAATTGGGGACTGTCTGCATATTTGTAATGTAAATGTCATTTTGCATTGATGAGCTGTTTTCCTTTTCGTAGGCTACTTTTAAGATATTCTTTTGGTATTGTTGTACTATAGTTTTACAATAATGTCTGTAAATGTGGCTGATTTTGTTTTTTTAAACAGTCTTCCTGTAGACATGAATTTATCATCATCAACTTTGAAAAAAATTATTTTGTCTTCAAAAATTGATTCTCCTCATTCTCTCTTTAATTCCTCCTCCTACCTCTCGTCTTCTTACCACTTTTTGGTGCATTCTGGATAATGTGCTAAATTTTTTTAATAGCTCTCTAATTTTCTCTTTGGCTATGCTGTTCAACTCATCAGGTGAGCTTTTGATTTCAATTTGTGTTTTAGTTTAAAAATTGCATTAGTTTTCTTTTTTCCAAACCTGTCTGGAAGTATTTTGAGAATCTCTTCCTCCTTGTTCATTTGTTGAATTCAAAACTTAATAAGAAATTTTATCATGTGACATTTTAATTTATAATTTTAAGATGATACATTATCATAATTTTATATTTTCATCTGATAATTCGGTAGATTTTTCTGCTGACCTCAATCATGGCACCTTGTTTCATCGTGTGTGTTGAATATAATTTATCTGTGGGAATCTTGAGGCCTGCATTGTGGGTGTTTTCCTCTAGATGTGATTTGTATTTACTTTTTTCAGGAGGCAGGCAAAGCTCTCATCCCAGAACAATGTCCACTCCCTGAGAAGGTCCTGGCTTAGGGAAGAAGATTCATGTTTTGCCTTCTTACCCAGAGTTCGGCAGAAGGCTTCCTCCTGGAGCAACACCTCTGACCCAGGAACGTGCCTTCAGCCCTGTCTTGCCCTCCCCGCTGTGCAGGGCTCACTGCTCACCCTCACTGCTTTTTTCTGGCTCCAGTCTTTTGTTCTTTTCTTATTTGTGCCTTCAGCTATAGAAGGTTCACTTTGTCTTCTAGTGAACCCAGAAATTCATTTCAAACTCTATAAGCAGTCACTGATGCAGAGTGATGTGGAGGAGAGGGTATCACAATTGCCTTGGTATGTGTTGCCTCTGGGAGCTGGGTCCCTCAATTTGTCTGTAATGCCCACTCCTCTGTATTATAGCCTGTCTCTGAAGCATGCTGAGAAAGCAAATAAAAGTGGGGGAACAAGAAGGTTCTTTATACCTAAGTTCAAGAACCTGTACCATCTTGGGCATTTTCCATGACACACAATTTGAAAATATGGTCAACATATAGGTGTGTATGCGAGGACGGGGTCAGGACAGGAGATTTCTATGTTGTTTTATTTTATTTTTTATTCAATTTTGCTAACATATTTTAACCTGAACATGTAACAAGTATGTGTGTTGTGTAGGTAAAACTGTACTTACTTTCTGGTAGCTGTGGTCCCCTATTAGCTTAATGAAGTTCATTACTATCTAAAGTGCCAGGATTTAAGACAATTAATAGTCCTGTGCTGCTCACTATAAGCCCTGCCATTTCTTGTACTAGTTCAAATCTTAGTTTGAAATCTGTCACTGTAGCCATCCTATATATGGTTGAATAATAATTCTGCCATTAATTATTATATTTTCATTATTTATAAGTATCATGAGAATGTTTGTACAATAGATAGATTTAGAGCAATGTTTGACCAGATATAGAAGCTGCAACTCACCTTGTCCATGAACTCATCACCTCTCTCTCTACCCTGCTAACTTCACAGTCAGCCAGTCCACAGGCCACCCCACCTTCTTATTGACAAGTGGATCATGGCTTTCTCAAACATCATACTGAAAATTATGGAATGTAGTGCTGAAGTTGAAAAAAGCTGTAATGTTTACATAAAATGAAATGAGCCTGATTTTTCCTAAGGTGTCATTGGGAGTCTGTGCTCATCCCCAGGGGTCACCGTCTTCTTTTCTTCATGCACACAAGCCATCTACTCCGGGGATAAGGACAGGTATACGCTCTCCTTGTTTTATTGCTCTAGCATTTTTTCTTTTTCCCCACAGAGGACTCCACAAAAAGGCTGTATTTTATGTCCTGGATAACAAATTTTTTTTTTGGCCGGGGCTGGGTTTGAACCCGCCACCTCCAGCATATGGGGCCAGCGCCCTACCCCTTTGAGCCACAGGTGCCGCCTGAGAATGAGAGAATGACATTATTTTCATAGAATCAGTAAACCATATACCAGTCACTTTAATCTGACAAATCTGATTCATTCTAATAGTATTTATATTCACTAACCAAACATTATTGGACTTCACTGGACTAACAGGCAATGTGAAATATCATTTGACTTTAGGTTGTGTTGACTTCATTAATTTTAAACTTGTTCAACTAAAATCGTAATGATTAAACAAAGTAAAGTGACAGAACATCTCCAAATTAAGCAACTGATTAAAAAAAACCCCTTGTTCATTCTCTAAATTTAAGTGTTAAAAATGATATAACTTGATTTGCAAAATCAGAAATTTTCCAGATTGCTGGGTGAATGCAACAGAGGGGAAATGTCCAGAAGTTTGAATTATTAACAAAAAAAAAAAAAAAAAAAATCCTGCTTCCTGTTTTGTGAGTTAATTAATAAATACAGATTAAATTTATTCATTCTTATGAGACAGGAAGCCCACCCATCATGCGTAGCCCAGGTTCCCCCAAAAGTAATGACGATGAAATGTGATAGAAGTATTTCCCAATGCAATCTTGTCCTGAACACACGAGGCACCGCCTGGTTGTCCCTCAGCCTAAAGAGTGAAGTGCCTGTTATGTGCCGGCAGCAGATCCACTTACTGTCATGACTCCTGCTGTTCAACAGCACAGGCAGAGAAAGTGTCTGAGTAACTAAGGGGAGTGTAAGCCAACACTCAGGTACCAAGGTGCTGGGTGCAGGGCAGAAATGCTGAGACTGCTTCTGTTGTCATCTTTCTACTACCCATTTATCTCTAGGAAAAGATCCAAACTATAGGACTGTGAACCAGCATCTTAGAAACAATGGGACCTAACACTCCAGATAGAGTGCAGACTGGGGGTCTGATGAGTTAAATAGCTTGTCATTCTTTCTGAAGCAGACCTGCTGCTCTGTAGTCCAGGAAACTGATAACAGAGAAAGTTTTACTTTGTAATAAATACTCTGTAACAAGGGCCTATAGACATCAGGACAGTAGCTATACAATTGCTATTTTTTATGGAGACCATGTTACCACATGCTGTTTGAGCAGAACTGGAAGGCTTCACAGGAGCCAACCAAAATACGATGGTCCACACCAGGTTGCCATCCTATTGTGTGCAAAGCTTCCCTTGTGTAAGGTTGTGGTTCTAGTTTTCTGCCTGCAAAGATACCTCTTCATCATTTTAACTTAGTCTTTCATGCCTTAGTTTTCCTACTTGGCTTTCGGTGATAATAAAAATATATACGTCCTTATAAGAAAAATAGAAGGGTAAGCAGTTTCTTACCCTGTTTTCTCACTAAATTTGATAGCATCACTACTTTAATCAAAGTTCTTGCTGTGTTTTTTCAAGTGCTGTCTTGAGAGCACCTGGACCCAGAATCTACCTAGGATGTTTATCCATAAAGTGCAGAATCCTGGCCCTGGTTTCAGGACAACAAGATCTGATCTCTGTAGCAAGTGGGACTGGGAATAGGGGTAGGGAATGGGTGAATCTGCACTATTAACAGCATCTTAGGTGATTTTCTGAAAAACTGCCATGCAGGAACTCCTTGTCTGTAGTCCCTATATTGTATTGCTCATCTTTTGATTAATTTGTAAACAATGAGTATGTAAGAAAGGAAAGAAGAAAGGAGCTATTCACAAAATGAATAGTTAGCCTTTAGATATTTTATAATTATATAAATTTTACTGGGCAGTCTTTTTAAAAGTTCAAATATATTACAGATCCATAAAAAACAAAACAAGAAACAATGGATATGATTCCTGGGAAAATTCTAGCATTATATGCAAGTATGTAAGGAAATAGATAGGGTTATTTGATAAACAGGCTTAATATTCTAATAATGCAGTGAACTTTCAGATGCCTTCAGCAAATCTTGGTTTGTACTTCTTGTTTGCCCATCACAGAGTCTATTCAATTAACTCTACTGACATTATCACCACCTCTGTTTATTTTTTTCTTCTGGTGAGTTTATCTTTCTGGGTTCCCAGGACTCTTGAGACACACTGAGATGGGCTGAAGGTGCACACCACCAGTGTTGATTTGCGACGTGATAACTGGCTTGCCTCACATTATGCCGTGGGCTGCAAAATATGGCTCCTGTGGTGCCTGGTGGAAATGTCAGCATTCCCATGGACGAGACTGGCAACAATTCACACTAATTTGCTCTTATTCTCTCTTCTTATTCCCTCTTCGTCCCAGTAACTTAGAATATTATTTAAGAAACTCCAGCCATTCATGCTTGATCCCACTTGAAGCAAAACTCCTCAACCCCTGTTTGTCACAGCCACACCAATGGACATTTCTGAGTGCTTGTGTTTGGAGGCCTGATGCTGCCCCAGCCGTAGAATTGCTGCCTCTCTCAGCCAGGATGGTCTTGCCCGTGTGAAGGTGAAGTAGCCGTCCCCTTAGTCCCTGGGCCTCCTGTTGGTGGCTCCCCAGCCTCCGCCACAGCCTTTGACACAGGGACAAGCCAGTCTCCAGGAATGTGGGGTCAGAATCACACTCAAAACATGGAATTACTCTGCTTAAGACCATGAGATTGAGGCAGAGACCAGTTTGGTTCTAGGCCTTTATACTTTTTGTAACTTTTAGAATTCTTACTTTCTTTTCTAACAACTTTTAATGATAAGAATCAGAAGGGCAGAGGTTAGGAATCTTATTCTTTCACAAACCAGAAAATCCAGGGCCTTCTCTGATCCCTCACTCTCAGCAACCTTTAAATTCTTCATATCAATAATAAATTCTGCATATTAACCCCTCCTCCAGTAGGAGAAAATTGAAATAGTAAAAGATAGCTTACTGCATACAACCAATGAGAAAAAAAATGCAAACATTTTTAACAACACCAAACAAATAACACAATTACAAATATTTCTGTAATCTGAATACTCTATCAGAACAAGAAAAAAATGCATTAAGGGAATTCTCTGCTTAAGACTATACTAGTATGCTATAAATGTAGTTGAATAGTTTTTGGTGAGTTGATTCTTTTTCATAAGTTTTTTTTTTTTTTGAGACAGAGTCTTACTATGTCACCCTGGGTAGAGTGCCATGGCATCACAGCTCACAGCAACCTCAAACTCCTGGGCTTAAGCAATTCTCCTGCCTCAGCCTCCCAAGTAGCTGGGACTACAGGTGCTGGCCTCAATGCCCGGCTATTTTCTATTGCAGTTGTCATTGTTGTTTAGCTGGCCCAGGCTGGTTTTGAGCCTGCCAGCCTCGGTGTATGTGGCTGGCACTGTAACCACTGTGCTACGGACACCAAGCCTCTTTTTCATAATTTTAAGCTTCCCCCCAAAGTAAAGGTCTTTCTAGACTGTAGGCAAAAGAATCTGTATTTCGACGAACCAAAGGCTCATGAGGCCCAAGGCAGCTCTAGGAGGTTACCCAAGAAACCAACCAACGTGTTGGAGAGGGATGTGCTCACTTACAATTTCTCCACACCCATGTCCAGCCCAGAAAGCTGTAACTGTTGCCTTTGGCTTACAGTGGAACTGAATTCATCTATGTGACTGTAAATGGCCTTCACCCTTTGCTTTCTTCCATCTTCATATGTGACTGCATAAGGCACTTTAAATTCCAGCTCTCCACCTTGATAAACCCACTCATCATTCTCACAAGTCCTATTTCTGTTTTCATGTGTTTTCCTAGGACACTCTTCTCCTCTGGGTCAATTTAAATCTCACCCTCCCTGTAGCTTTTGCTAATGCTTACTCAGGGGAGGTTTCCAGAGGCCGTAAACCAGCCCCCCTCCACCAATGGGTGTAAGATTTTGAGTGCAATTTAGGCCTAAATTTGTTCACATTTGGGACAGTTAAGTGGCAATCTTTCAAGTATAGGGCTGATTTTATTGGGAATACAGGGTGGCCATGAAGTTCGTATCAATTTAAATAACTTTATGGCCACCCTGTATAACAGACCCTTGGAATTCAAGGGTCCAGAATTCTAATTCAAGGGTCTGGCTGTGATGCCCTCCTTGTCCTGCAGGGGTGTGGACTTTGCTGAGGCTGGGCACAGGCTGAGGAAGGGGACTTCTCCCGGGAATGAACAGGCGGAGCAGGACAGGGCAGCCTCCAGACTGCCCCCTGCCCTCCACTGGGCCAGTCTCCTCTCGTCACTGCTCATGTAGTGACTCTGAAGATGGACTTCACACCATTCTTATTCTTAAAAAAAAATTGTTAACTTTAAGTCTGTGTTCATGAAAGCACTAAGATTCTAAAGCTCTTGATTCCATTCAAGTGTTCATTTATTCTCTACAGAATTTTATGGGAGGAAGAAGCAATGTGCAATTTTTCAAGAAGTTCAACAATATAAAGTCTCAACTCTTAATATTATATGCAGTGAATATTTAATTAATTAATGTGTGTGTGTGTGTGCATGTGTGTTCAGCTGTATAATTTTCTTATAGACAGGAACTTATAAAAAAATTTGTGTAATAAAAATGGCAAATCATATTTTTTCTCTTAGAAATTATGAAGTAAATCTCTGTATTGGCAGCCAGAGGAGAAGCAGATAGAAATAGGAGTCAGAAAATACAGAGAGGATTAGAGGGAATCATAATACTGGAGTTGTAGAAATTAGTAGCAAATTCCTGCCATTGAAAACGGAAGGGCTAGTCCGGTCTTCAACCCATCTGTCACTCCTTTTCTTCCATAAATCCTAGCTGCTTGGCTTTCCCAAGCCTGGGTTCCACAGGAACGGCGTGCCTGGTAGCCTGCTTCCCTGCTCAGCCATATGAGAACGTCCCTTCCGGAGGCAATTTTAGTGAATCTCTTATAATCAAAAAAACTCCCAAGAAGAGTCATTTTTATGAGCATCTCTCTAGAAGAAGATTTAAGGACAATAATAAGTGTTTTTGATTAAGTGTATTTCGAAATTGTTAATAGCCCAAATGTTGAGAAGTTCGTGAGTAATGGGCCTTTTGATGCCATGCAAGGTTTACAAGAAGCCATCTTCCTGTGCCCGTGTCACTTCCTCTTTGACGCAGAGGAATCTGGTGGAGGTCAGCAAGTCCCCAAATAAGCCCACACCCCAAGTTCATCTTCAATAGGCGGGATGCCCTAAGTCTTTTGGGATGGAACTCTTTGATTCCTTATGTCAGATGTGAGTTTCATTTAAACCCTGGGTGTGGGGAGGTTGTATTCCCTGATGGGCAGGGGTTGTGGGAAGTGTTCCAATGTTGTGCTTGTGCTGTTCCAGTCTGGCCCAGATTTAGTGCACCCTTACAGACGCGCTCTCTGCCGTCCTCCCTTCCTCTCTCTTTGTTTCTGTCTCTTTCGTTTCTTTTCTTCTTGCTCTTTTATCCTTTCCTCCTTTCCCACCCTCTTTCTTTCCTCCTTTTCTTTCTTTATTTTGTTTTTCTTCCTCTTAGCCGCCCTACTTCAAAAAGTATGTCTAGTAAACATGCAGTTTTAACTTCCCCATGAAAGATCAGTCCTTAGATGAATTACTGTTACATTTTATGGTGAGAACATTGTTCACCAGCCGTAGGATTAATATGTGTTGTTTGGCCAAAATTGAACTGGCTTTTCTCTCTGACACTTCCTCATTTTAGGGAAGGGGTTTTAAAGCTCTTTACTGAAGCAACATCAAAACTTACTTTGGCAGCTTTCCTCTGACTCATTACCTATCCAGGGTCCATTTCTGCACAGCCTTCCTGGCTCTTTGTTTTGGTAGTAACAATGAATAAGGATAATGGTGATGATGATAATAATCAACACTCACTGAATTCTTCTCTACATTAGGCATATTCTGAGAATCTTATTTTCTTGATTTCTTTTGTCCTCACACAATAGTACAATTATTCCAATTTTATGTTATAAAAATTGAAAGTTTGTGATATAAAGCAATCTAAGGTCACCTAGCTAGGGCTAGATTTTCCTTGCAGCCCTACCTCATTACCAACTAAAACAGGAAACAGAGTGTAATTATGAAGGAAAATCTGGGTAGGAAGTTTCTAAGACTATCGAGGAAAATGCACATTTGGAAAGGGGACAGGACAGGGGAAGGCCACTGCAGATGACCTCTAATTTTACCCTGTTGGTGACGTCCTGTCTTTATCCAAACAGAGACCAGGCACTAGCACTGCAAAGGTAAAAGGCAGCCAGAGCCACTGTCTGGCTTGGTGCCCCCTCTCTCTGCGATGGCTCTAGAGCTGGCAGAGACGGTTTCTGCAGTCCTCATGGATGTGCCCCCACCCCCACCCCAACCCCTTGCACTGGACCCTGTGGGCTGCAAGTATAATAGACCTGAGCTGGAATCCTAATGTCTCCTCTCGTTCTCTGTGTGATCTTGGGCAATTTAATTACTTGTCTGAGGGACAGTTG
Source organism: Loris lydekkerianus (assembly GCA_963574355.1). NCBI lineage: Eukaryota > Metazoa > Chordata > Mammalia > Primates > Lorisidae > Loris > Loris lydekkerianus. Next base: position 14,927 of record CAUYPK010026740.1, on the reverse strand, counting down.
TTTACATACAAAATAGTGATGATGATATTTATTCTTCTTTCTGTAAAGATTAAAGAGATTTATTGTACATAGGTATTATGCAAGAAAATACTCAAAGAATGTTCATTTTTTCCTTTTCTTCTCTTCCCCTCTCTGAACAAGTCGGTGGGCAATTCACAATCTATTCTTCAGATTAGAAGGCAGAGAAAGATGGAGGCGAGAGGTTTCCTTTCTAGCACACTATTTATCCAAACAGATGCTAGTAGACTAAACCAAGACTGGACCAAGGTGGGGGTCTGGCTAAAGGATAGACAGACAAATCAGTAAAGCAGTATAGAAAATCCTGGCACAAGTATGTAAACTAACTTAAAATGTAAGAAAGGTGCCTCAGAGGGGCAGGGGGAAGTTGTCATAGTAAATGGTGCGGGGACAGTCCCTTAGCTGTTTGGGAAATAGTGAAACAGGGCATTACCATCTAAATGAATTAAGGATTTAAATACCGAGTGTGCCAAAAAAATCTATGCACATTTTAGGAAGAGAGGAAAAACTGTATTAAATTTATGTTACTCAAATCACAATTAACTTCTGGAATTACAAGAGGTTTCAGTATGATTCACCTTTTGTTATTGGTATATATTGAGTATTACAATCTAATACTTTTTTTTCCCTTTCTTAAAATATGTATACTTTTGTGGCACCATCTGTATAAAAAGTAGAACTATAAAGTAATTAGAAGTAAATCTAAGCATTTATGTTATTTTGGATGCACTAAGGACTTGTTTTGGCAAAAAATACAATTAGAAAACTATAAAGAAGTTATATCGATGGATTCGGCAACATAATTTTTGCGTATCAAAAAGCCTCATTATCAAAAGGAAAATACTAAGTATGTTGGAAACCTAATAACAAAGCTTTTAATCCATAAGTAAAATTGGTCAATATGATAGAAAGATGTCCAAGGATACAACCAGATAGTTGATAATAAATAACAAAACACTAATATATATATATATATATATATATATATACATATATATATATATATATATATATATATATATATGACCTCATTAGTGATCAAATGCATGTAAATTAAAGTTTTTTTTGTTTGTTTTTTTGCAGTTTTTGGCTGGGGCTGGCTGGGTTTGAACCTGCCACCTCTGGCATATGGGGCTGGTGCCCTACTCCTTTGAGCCACAGGTGCCGCCCCACATGTAAATTAAAGTAAGTGAAGATTTTAAATGTGACAGCACAAAGTTTGCCAAAGGTATGAAGAATGGGCAGCTTGCATACCCCCAATGTAGATCTGGAGCTGGATTGGACAATGGTTTTCTTTTTTTTTTTTTTCTTTTACTATTAGGACGCTAGTAACCATCTGATATTGTCTTTGTTGCTGCTTGATTATCTACATCATTGCATTTAAAACTCAGTTCCCCCCCACCCTCGACCCCCCAGCTCCCCAAGCAGGAGCCTGGTCTGTCTTGGTCACCTGCTCTTTCTGTGTATTTTAATGTATTAAGTGTCTTTTCTTCAGCCTAAAACATTGTTGATATAACCAATCAAGATTTATTTGATTTATGTCTTTAGAACTTAGATATTGAAATTTTATATATCTATTTAGAATTATGTATTTATAATTTATATGTTTGGATTTATGCATTTAGAATGTGTGCATTTGGAGTAATTATGTTTTTAGAATAAATTGGTATGTTATTTATGTATTTAGAAAGAAAACTCTCAAAAACGAGCCAACACTGTACCCTCACCAAAAATTTAACACCTGGAAATAGGTTTTAATGAAACGATCAGACACGTGTGCAAAGATTTGTAACATAGTGTAAGGCATAATTGCAAAATTTGAAAAGAATTCTAAACATGTAGCAAAAAGAGACTGGATAACTGTTTATAATTACAATTCCATAAAACATTAATGTGATATAGTTCAATGTTTGATTTCATGAAGAAAATGATCATATTAAATCATTAAGTGATGGAGTAGTTACAGAGTTCCGTGTATGGTATGAAGATCAGCAGCATCAGGAAGACTGTGTCCCATAAGGGGTGCATGTGTATTAGCTACACGATACCAAGAGAAAAAGGTCATCAGTTCTTTTTAAAATCAGTAGCTCTCATGAGAACCTTATCTATTCTTCTGTTTCTTGTCATATCCCGCCCGCATCTGTTATGCTGCCTTCTGTGGCCCAGTGTTAGAAAAATTCTGACCATTCATACCTTCCCATTTTCCATTCCCACCCCTAGCATCTCCTTCCTGACCTTTTCAACTGGCCATTGTGTTCCCTGCCATTATTGTTTGTGATGACTGTCCCAGCCAACCTTCCAAATAGAGTCCATGTGATGAGCAGGTCACAGCAGCCAAAATAGAGACTCTCCTGGAGAATGCAGTGCGGAGGAGTCTGGTTGAACCGGCAGTAGCTAAAAGCATTCCGGCATAATTTGCTGTCTCCAGGTTTTTCATTCAGATACTTGAAATGGGAATTTGAAATGTATTTTATCAAATAAACTCTTCTCAAAACAGGTCATTCTCTTTGCAGTTTCTCCAAGTGGTTCCGTTGTTATTAAAGGTCACTATTTTCAACATCCCATAGAAAGCCCTTTTCCAAATAAATTGGGAGGTCTCAACGTGACATGCGTAAAATTTTCCTATTGCAAATACGAGAGCTGGATTCTTGCCTTACAGTAATTTCCATCATCCCTGTCATACATCTAGTATTTATTTGTTTCAGCAAAGATTGCCATGAAACACTGTCTAAGGAAGTGCGGGAAGGCATACTAATTGATCTTCCCTAAACATGTTAAGATGCTTAGATTTATGGGGTGGAACTCAAAGATGGAATAACTCACTTGTGGGGGAGGGTGTGGAAAGTGCCTACTGGAATATTTAATGTGTCTGTCAAGAATCTCAGGGGAAGGACTGTTCCAGACATGTCCCCAAGAATTAGAGTCAGGGAAACATGGGAATGAATGTTGTGCATGTGATAGGAAAATTTCAAAATAAGATCAGGGAAATAAAAATTACATGGCAAAGAATCTCAAAGTGAACACGTTCTCCTTAGTGAGGTATCACAAGAATAAAGAAGCAAGAATCCAGTGTACTTGATTTGAATATGAAGCTGGTGGACAAGGTAAGACCTACCTAAGAGAGAGAAAAACATAAATTAATTCCAGGTGGGGAAAGGGGGTGGGAGTTACTATATATGGCACACGTCTTGGGGACAATACTTTTATATACCTAACAAATGCAAACAGTGTAACCTAATTCTTTGTACCCTTAATAAACTTGAAAAAACAAAACAAAACAAAAAGGATCTCCAAGTGAGTATGACTCTCCAAACTTCCTAGCACAGCCTGTATGAGGCCTTGTGATCTGACCCTGTCTGTCATCACCCTTCCCCTTCCCTGCTTTGCCTCAGATACTCTCTCCTGATTCCGGATTCTTCAGCTCTGCTCCTTGGAGCCTTCACTTGTTGCACAGGAAGCTCTTCCTCCAGACAGCTCCCCATGGAGTGCTGTCTGCCTGTGAGTCTCTGCCCTGAAGACACCCACTCCTCAGGTCCCTGAGGGAGAGGCCATTCCGCCTCTCCACCACCTTGGGTACCTACAGCCTGTCTTTGTCCTCTCGCCCCTTATATTGCCTGGAGGACACTCAACACCATTCTTTGTTGGTTTGTTTCCTTAATGTTTATTTCTGTCATTTTGATAAATTCTAAGTCCAAGTCAGGACAGGGGCATAGATGTTTTTCTCATTGCTCTTCCCTCCAGTCCAGAACGGTGTAGACCCTTTTGTCTTGAATAAACAAGTCAGTAAATTCTATCTCATGGCCAATGCTACTTCAGCATGAAATGGCAATGAAATAATTATATGTGCCATGATGCACATACTATTTCTAGACTATAATTTTAGTATAGTACTTTATTGTGGAGTTTGTCACCTTTTGCCATTATCATATATTTCCTAACAATTTCTTTTCTTTAGCTTCTTTCTAGCTCTATTTTCCCTTCCGACAAGCATTTATTGAATGCTAGGCTCGCGTTAGGCCTGAAGGTGCAGAATTAAACATAAAATAATACCTACCTCTGGTGTTAATGGTGGGGGACTGATTTTAAGAGAAAACAAATGAATAAAAATAAATACAATAGAATCACAGGAATAGAGAAAATGTGAGCCTAGAATTACACACACACAAACTCTCTGTCATAACCACACATACACACCCTTGAGGGTCAATAAGACAACACAGGAATTATGTGACAGTAGGCTGCAACAGCCTCCCCCTTTAACTTGTCTCAGCCAGGTCAACATGGAGGAACTTCAGTTTGACAGGTGGTGGCATGCAGGCCCCTCTCTTGTTCTAAAGAGAACGCAAGGCTTCCTACGGATACAGAGGCAATGGCCTTCCTGCTGTGCCTCAAAAGCTGTAGGCCGATTGCATTTCATAAAGCAAATGTGCAGAGTGGAGGAAGAAGCCTGCTCAGGCCACTCTTGAGAGCTGGTGCATTCCCTGAGGGAAGTCTACAGAAGACAGGCTGCTAATACTCCTGACTTAATTAACAGGTTGTACCTCTTCTTTATCGTTATGTAGAATGAAGACATTAGCTGGGCCAGCTTTGCCTTTTTGTTACCTTTCAACAGTTGCTCTTTATCTGAAATTTTATTGGGAGTAGTAAAAGAAGGTAGCAAAGCTGAACGGTGGAAGCTATACCTGATTCCCACATTTCTTCAAACCTCCCTCTCCGTTGAACAATGCCTGCAGAAAGCACCGATTAGATGAAAAATGGTAAATTTGGGGTGAATGTCTTTCCTCGACGATTTTAAATTATCTCCCTCAACTTTGGGAAATAAGATAGGGTGAAAAAATATAAAAGTTCATGGCAAGTAGTATCAGCAGGTAATCTTGGCAGAATATGAGTAAATACACATTTCATGATGTAACTGCAAAACCACAAGGGTTTTGTTAGGAATGTGATTTGAGAGAAAATGGCAGAATTTAGGAAAACTAGATTTTCTCCTTATTTTCCTTTCTTTAAACATGACTATTCAACATGCAGTGTTATTTTAATTTGACCAATAGTTTTAGAGAAAATCTTTTTTAAAGCTTGCATTTTAAATGGTTCTTGAGAGTATAAAAGTCATTTGTTGACAGACTCTAATAAAAAGGTTCTGCATTTTTTTTCTTGAAATACCTAGAAAGTATTGAAAAAGTGGCCTCAAAGCTCTCCCCGGAGAATGCCTCCAGTGGTGGTGTTCTTGGGAGATGGGTCTTATTCAGTATCCACAAATCCTATGAAACCACAGATGTATTAACTGTCATAGAACTTTTGCCAGGAATGTAACAAAAACCACCTCCCTCTCTCCTTTCCAAACCCCATGGTCTTTGCGGACATTCACCTGTGTTCTTCACAGACAATAATTTGTTCTGTGCAGCTTTATCTTGCGTTTTTCTAAAACACACTCTGTTAGACAATGGAAGCAGGACCCCACCACACACACAAGTACACATAATATCTATGCATGTCTGTTACTTTAACCTTATAAATATGACTCACACTGGCTTACAGAAACAGAGAAGATAAGTGCAAATCAGGTAAATCCAGGCAATCCCAGAATGATAAAGGGAAGAGAAATTGGTTTTTGTTTTGTTTTGTTTTGTTTTTTTATTATTGAATCATAGCTGTGTACATTAATGCGATCATGGGGCACCATACACTGGTTTTATAGACCGTCTGACACATTTTCATCACACTGGTCAACGCAGCCTTCCTGGCATTTTCTTAGTTGTCTTAGTGACTCTTATCAGAACGTTAGACCTGTGTCCTGCACCTTCCTCTGGGCAGCAATCCCCTGAGCTTGACTGGACAGGCAGTTCCTGAGAGACTGTGTCTGACCTCTGGGCCTACACTGTCTACAGAGCTGCAGCCCTCAGTGCTCAAATGGCTGGGTGGTGCCCAGTGCATAAACATCTCTGCTGAACTTTGGGCCAGTGTTGTCTGCTGGGCAGCCTTGTGAGCTTAATTTGGTGGGCAGAGCCAGCACTGGAAGAGTGACTTTGATTGGACCTGTAATGCCTGCTGATTCTTGTACTCCTGGAGGCAGTGTCTGGGGCTATGGATTCACCACTTCTCTGTCTTTGCTAGTGCAGTGGTGGCACTGCAACAGTAAGGAGTAGACTCATAAGGGACAACCTATCATTTCAACTAAAAAAGTATAATTAGGGCAGCACCTGTGTTCAGTGAGTAGGGTGCCAGCCCCATATACCAAGGGTGGTGGGTTCAAACCGGTCCTTGGCCAAACTGCAACAAAAAAATAGCTGGGTGTTGTGGCAGGTGCCTATAGTCCCAACTACTTGGGAGGCTGAGGCAAGAGAATCACCTAAGCCCAAGAGTTGGAGGTTGCTGTGAGCTGTGGTGCTATGGCACTCTACCAAAGGTGACAAAATGAGACTTGTGTCTCTAAAAAAAAAAAAAAAAAAAAAGTAAAATAAAAGTATAATTTCATATTAAAAAGAGAAAAAGAGAAGAAGGTGAAAATACTCATGAGGAGGAATCAGCTAAAGAACTCTGGCAACATGAAAAATCAGGACAGATCAACACCTCCTGGGGATGTCAAAGAAAATACAATAGAGAATCCCATCCACAGAGAAATTGCTGAAATGTCAGAAATAGAATTTAGAATATGGATGGAAAAATAATATAATAAGACTGGAGGAAAAGATGGAAACAGAGACCCAAAAAAGCAGTTTAGAAGTTGTCTCAAGAAATTAATGAATTCAAAGACAAACTCACCAACAATGTGGGCATAATGAGGTAAGATATAGCAGAGCTTAAGGAATTGAAAAAGGTATTTAAGGAGCTTCAAAATATAGTAGAGTTCCTCAGAAATAGAATAGAACAGTGCTAAAAAAGAACCTCAGATAAAAAGACAAGACTTTTAGACTATCCCAAGTATTCAAAGAGGCAGAAAAATGGAGAAAAAGAACAGAATATTCCCTGACAGAGTCATGAGATCAATCCAAGAAATCAAACATCTGAATTATAGGGATACCCAAAGGAGAAGAAGATGGTCTCAAAGCACAAATTCTCTGCTCCAAGACATTATGGTGCAGAAATTCCCAAGTAATGCAACAGACACAGAAATTCAGATAGTTGATAGTTTCAGAATACCAGCATCACTCAGTCCAAACAAAGCATCTCCTAGATACATTGTAATTAACTTAGCAATTTTAATATGAAGGAGAAACTTCTGCAAGCAGACAGGTGTAACAAAAGTATTACTTACAAAGGGAAAAATATAAAGATGACCACAGATCTTTCAGCTGAAACTTTCCAAGCAAGAAAAGGCTGGTCCTTGATGTGCAAACTTCTTTTTTTTTTTTTTGAGACAGAGTCTCAAGCTGTCATCTTGGGTAGACTGCCATGGCATCACAGCTCACAGCAACCTCCAACTCTTGGGCTTAAGTGATTCTCTTGCCTCAGCCTCCCAAGTAGCTGGGACTACAGGTGCCCACCACAATACCCAGCTATTTTTTTGTTGCAGTTGTCATTGTTATTTAGCTGGCCTGGGGCTGGTTTGAACCTGCCACCCTCAGTGTATGTGGCTGGCACCATAACCACTGTACTATGGGCACTGAGCTGATCTTCAACCTTCTTAAACAAAATGATTTCCAGCGTGGGATCCTATACCCTGCTAAACTGAGTTTCATTTGTGATGGAGAAATCAAATAATTCACTGATATCCACATGCTGAGGAAATTTGCCATGACCCGGCCAGCTTTACAGGAAATACTCAGACCCATTTTTCATAACAAGTAACAGGAGGGTACGTCACCAAAGTAAACCTACCCAGAAATTAAAGAATAAAGCCTAGCTTCCACAATGGTGAGTGGCATAAAAGTAAGCCCTGGACTTCTGAAAAACAAGATGACCAAAACTCTGTCAAATCTATCAATCCTCTCAATTAATGTGAATGGTTTGAACTCTCCTTTAAAGAGGCATAGACTGGCTGACTGGATACAAAAACTCAAGCCAGATATATGTTGCCTACAAGAAACTCAGCTCACCTCAAAAGATAAAATAAGACTTAGGGGGAAGGATGGGCAACAGTATTCCAGGCAAATGGAAAGCAGAAAAAACCTGGTGTTGTAACCTTGTATGGAGATACACTGGGATTAAAACCAACAAAAATAATGAAAGACAAAGATAAACATTTCATACTTGTCAAGGGAAACACACAATATGAAGAGATTTCAATAGTTGACATTTTCGTGTCCTATCTGAATGCTCCTCGATATATAAAAGAAACTCTAACTGATATGAACGATATGATATCTTTCCACAGGATAATAGTTGGAGATCTTAACATGCCATTAGCAGAACTGGACAGATTCTCCAAGCAGAAACTAAACAAAGAAATAATGGGCTTAAATAAGACTCTAGAACCAATGGAATTAACAGACATTCACAGAACAGTATATCCTAACAAAACTGAATGCATATTCTTCTCATCAGCCCATGGATCATCTTCCAAAATTGATCATATCTTAGGTCACAAGGCTAACCTCAACAAATTCAAAAGAATAGTAATTATCCCCTGTATCTTCTCAGACCATCATGGAATAAAAGTTGAACTCAACAGCAACAGAAATCTTTGTACTCAAATAAAATCATGGAAACTAAATAACCTTATGCTGAATAATAGCTGGGTGATAGAAGAAATCAAGAAGGAGATCATTAGATTTCTAGAACAAAATGATAATGAAGACACAACTATCAAAACTTGTGGGATAGTGCAAAGGCAGTACTTAGAAGTAAATGTATAGCATTAGATGTCTTAATCAAGAAAACAGAAAGACAGCGAGTCACCAACCTAATGGGCCATCTCAAACAACTGGAAAAGGAAGAACAGTCTAATCCCAAACCCAGTAGAAAAAAGAAATAACCAAAATTTGAGCAGAACTAAATGAAATTGAAAACAAAAGAATTATTCAGAAGAGCAGTACAACAAAAAACTGGTTCTTTGAAAAGATTAATTAAATTGATTAATCCTTGGACAAACTAACCAGAAACAGAAAAACAAGATATCTAATAACTACAGTCAGAAATGGTAAAGGGGAAATAACAACAGATACCACAGAAATACAAAAGATTCTCAAAAATTACTACAAAAAACTCTATTCCCAGAAATATGAAAATATAGAGGAGATGGACTGATATCTGGAAGCATAATACCTTCTAAAACTCAGCCAGAAATATTTAGAATCTTGAATAGACCAATATCAAGTACTGAAATAGCATCAATTATACAAAATCTCCCCAAAAAGAAAAGCCCTGGACCAGATGGTTTCACATCAAAATTCTATCAAACCTTCAAAGAGGAACTAGTTCCTATAATGCATAAACTTTTCAAAAATATAGAGAAAGAAGGAATCCTGCCCAACACATTCTATGAAGCAGACATCACCCTAATTCCCAAACAGAAAAGGACCCAACCAAAAAACAAAAAAAAAAAAAAAGAAAGAAAACTATAGACCAATATCATTAATGAATATCAATGCAAAAATATTCAACAAGATATTAGTAAACAGAATACAACAACACATTAAAGGGTTATACACCATGATCAAGTGGGTTTTATCCCAGAGACATAGGGTTGGTTCAACATACGCAAATCTATTAATATAATATACCATATAAATAGAATCAAAAACAAAGACCATATGATTCTTTCAATTGCTGCAGAAAAAGCTTTTAACAATATCCAGCATCCTTTCATGATAAAAACACTCAAGAAAATAGGCTTAGAAGGAACATTCCTTAAGCTGATAGAGGCTATCTATAGCAGACCCACAGCCAATATCACATTGAATGGAATAAAACTGAAAGCATTGCCACTCAAATCTGGAACCAGACAAGGATGTTCACTGTCTGGTCTCCACTGCTATTTAATATAGTGTTGGAAATCCTAGCCATCACAATCAGGCAAGAGAAGGAGATCAAAGGAATCCAAATGGGAGCAAAGGAGGTCAAACTCTCCCTCTTCACAGATAACATGATCTTATATCTGGGAAACCCCCAGGACTCAACTACAAACCTCGTAGAAGTGATCAAGGAATATAACAGCATCTCAGGTTACAAAATCAATACCCACAAATCAGTAGCCTTTGTATACACCAACAATTGTCAAGCCGAGAACAAAATCAAAGACTCTATTCCTTTTACAAAAGCACCAAAGAAGATGAAATCCCTGGGACTATATCTAATGAAAGAAATGAAAGAGTTCTATACAGAGAATTATGAAACTTTGAGAAAGGATATAGCAGAAGATGTCCAACAGATGGAAGAACATACCATGTTCATGGCTGGGAAGAATCAACATCATTAAAATGTTTATACTACCCAAGCAATCTATAGATTTAATGCAATCCCATCAAAGCACTATTGTCATACTTTAAAGATCTTGAAAAAATAGTTCTTTGATTCATATGGAACCAGAAAAAACTCAAATAGCAAATACAGTTCTTAGAAATAAAAACAATTCTGGAAGCATCATATCGCCAGACTTCAGATTATTTTACAAAGCTATAGTGATCAAAATAGCATGGTACTGGCACAAAAATAGAGACACAGATCTATGGAATAGGATAGAGAATCTAGAGATGAATCCCACCACATACCCTCATTTAATCTTTCATAAGCCTTACAAAAACATGCAGCGGGGAAAAGAATTTTTATTTAACAAATGGTACTGGGAGAGCTGATTATCCACACACAGAAGACTAAAACTGGACCTGCACCTCTTGCCATTGACAAAAATTGATTCTCATTAGATAAAAGATTTAAATTTAAGACACAAAACAACAAAAATTCTAGAAGAGAGTGTGGGGAAACACTTGAAGATATTGGCCTGGGAAAAAACCCCTCCTCCCCAGCAGCTGCACCAACACTAATGAATAAATAAATAAATAAATAAATAAATAAATAAATAAATAACTGGAACTTGATTAAACACAGCTAAGAGTTCCACAAACAAAGCTAACAGATGACCCTCAGAATGGGAGAAGATTTTTGCATGTTATGAATCGGACAAAGGCCTTGCAGGGAAAATAGGGACTGAAGACCCCATTCTTGGCAAAGGAAAGCAACCCCAGAAAAAGAGGAAAATTAAAAAGTAGGCTGAGTGAGTCAGAACAAGAAAAAATAAGCTAGTTTACATTTAGGCTAGACATTGCTAGCAAGCTTCCTGCCTTTTCTGAAATTCTAACCTGTTTGGGGATACAGCTTACAAACACCCCTGCTGGGTCTTTGAGCACTCTGAGGGGAAATAGACATAGAAGAGGCTATGACAAAGACCTAGAGAGATACATTAACTGGGTCATCTCCTGCCTAGTAAACAGGCAAAGCAGACACCCACTGTGAAGATTTGCATTTGCCTGAGGCAGAGATCAAGGGAGTAGCTCAAACCCTGAGATATGGGCAGAGGAGCTTGTATCTCTTATTGCAAAGGAAGATCCTTTGTGGTGGTGAAGGGAGGAAATGTCTCCCTCCCACTGATTCCTCAGAGGAGATTAATGGCAGTGGCATTTTACTCCACAGGGAACTAATGGAGTTTAACACCTCCCTAGAAATCTGTGTGTGTGATCTTAAGCAGGAGGCTCTCCCAATACAAGGCTCAGGTTTCAGATATCTCAAGGTCAGTCAAACCCTTAAATAATAACAACAGGAGCTGATATGCTCACTCAGAAACTGCTGGCATCTCATCTTACCCTCTGGGCAAATAGACTTCAATAAAAGCAGAGTGGAGCAAACACTTGGTGCCATTGGCAGAACCCCACAAATGGGCAATGGACCTCTGAGTTCCCACCTTTAATTATATTCTGTGTCTCATGTCTCTTTCTTTACCATCGTTTCTAGCTTTACATTTCTGCAGTCAGTTGCCACCAGTTCCTCAGGTCTTAGTGGACCCTGCCCCCAGGGCAGGATCTTGACAGGCCTGCTAACTAGAATCTACAGAGAGCTAAAATTAAACAATAAGAAATGCAAACAACCCTCTATAAGTGGGCAAGTTATTTGAACAGAAACTTCTCTGAAGATGACAGATGAAACAAACACATGAAAAAATACTCATTGTCTTTTATCATCAGAGAAATGCAAATCAAAACCACTCTAAGATATCACCTAACCCTAGCAAGATTAGCCCAGATCACAAAACACCAGATGCTGGTGTGGATGTGGAGAGAAGAAAACACTTCGACACTACTGGTGGGATTGTAAACTAATACAGCCCTTTTGGAGAGAAGTGTGGAGAATCCTCAAAGATCTAAATGTAGACCTTCCATTTGACCCTGCAATCCCATTACTAGTTATCTACCAAGAAGGACATAAATCATTTTACCACAAAGACATTTGCACTAGAATGTTTATTGCAGCTCAATTCATAATTGCCAAGTTGTGGAAGCAAGCTAAGTGGCCATTAAGCCATGAATGGATCAACAAACAGTGGTATATGTATAACATGGAATATTATGCAGCTATGAAAAAAGATGAAGACTTTACATCTTTTACATTTACCTGGATGGAGTTGAAATACATTCTTCTTAGTAAAGTATCACAAGAATGGAAAGATGAATATTCAATGTACTCCATACTAATATGAAATCAATATATAAACAAGTACATGTTCCTAAGAACAATAAAACAATATTATAGTCCAGTTCGGGGGTAGAGGAAAGTGGGACAGGGAGATGGGAAGACCTATGGCAGAGGAAAGATCTCACCTAATGTGCACATTGTGAGGATGTGCAATACACCCCCTGGGTAAGGGGCTTATCTACAAATGGAACTTTACCCTGGAATTGAAAGCAATGTAACCTAAATATTGTACCCTCATATTAATTTGAATAACATTTAAAAGAAAAAAAAAAAGAAAAATAGGAATTCTGGGAAGATGGCCAACTGGTAGCAACCCTCATCAGAGGCTCCTGAGCAGAGGAAGAAAAACTGGATGGAATAGTACTCTATGAAGCCAAAAGTGGGGAGCTGAGCCAAGAAAGAAGTTCAGCAAGCTGTAACTCCAAGGAAGACTATTCAAGAAAACAAAATGCAGGTACAAAGCCTATTGACTAGAGGACAGGAGTCCCCTCTCCCAAGCAGGAGGCCTACTGCAGGCTATCTGCAAATGAGCAGGGGAAAAAAGACCTCTTATTTTACCTCACTGGAGAGAGCTGCTAAACTCCAGGTCTCTTTCTCCAGGGAGGTCCCACTTATGAACCTAGACACCACCCCACCAGACATAAAATTGAACATGTATTTTTCCCCACAAATCCAAACTCCCAGTCCACCCTTTCCCCCTTGCATGGCTCTCTGAAGTTCTACTCCTTGCAGAGCGTAGAGTGTCTGATCTTGTCCTGAGAGACCTGGGCATAGTGTGGACCACCAACCATCGGGACAGAATCTGTGACTAACAGGGAAGAAAGAGGGTGTAGGAAGAAAGGGACACTTGGCGGGAGGAGGAGCAGCCCCCTGGTTATGACTATGCCTGGCCAGTGGTAGTGTTGACCCTCAGTTCAAGCTGTATCTGGCAGGATGGGGTGCATAACTGATGCACTGATGGCTCTGATGGCACCCACAGTGCGAGAGTATTTGCCCTGTATGGACTGAGTTTGGCAGACAGGGCTGGTCCCCATCCCCTGCTGGGCCTGTGAGCAGAAGCTTGATAGGCATGGGCTGCAACTGGAGAGCAAGGGCATAGTCTCCTGACTGCAACAGAATCCTCCAGCAGTGGCTTACTGGATGTGAACCAAGACCTGAGGGCTAGTGTGTGAACCACTGCTTCCAGCGGGGCTGGTGAGCAGAGGCTTACCAGGTGAGGACTGAGACCTGCAGACAGAGTGTGGTGCCCTGACTCTAACAGAGCCTGTGAACAGAGGTTTGCAAGGTAGTGGACTTAGACTGGCAGGCAGGGCATGGTACCCTGACTCCAACTGGTCTGGCAAGCAGAGGCTAGCTTTGTGTGGACTGAGGCCAGCGGGTGGGCCCGGTGCCCTGACTCCAACAGAGCCTGTGAACATAGGCTTGCCAGGCAGTAGACTGAGACTGGCAGGTGGTGGCGTGGTCCCCTGATTCCAACTGGTCTGGCAAGCAGAGGCTAGCTATGTGTGGACTGAGACTGGGGGTTGGGGGTGTTGCCCCTGGCTCCAGCTGGGCCTGTGAGCAGAGAAGCAGACAATAATGTAGACTGAGTCTGGTGGGTGGGAGTGTGGATCTCTGGTTCCAATTGTGCATTGAATCCCTTTGCTTTGAATTGTCATTGAATCCCTCTCTGTTGGGCAGGGTTTGCACTGCCAGAGACAATTTGGTTGGAACCTGTGTCTGGGGCTGTCCACTCAGGGACATTCTGAGGTCGACCTTCAAAGCTCTGTAGTGGAAAAGAACTGAAGGATGGGGGCTAAGCACCACTGCTGTTTGTATCTCTTCATGGTTGAGATTTAAATCTAATAGTGTGGTTTCTTAGGATAGGGTAGAGGTTGGCTTATATCAAAACACAGCCAGCCTGTGCTATCTTACCAAGTAGGTCCTCAGAGTCTCTGGCCAAAAGTCTAAAAGGGACCTTTCTAAGGTTGTAGGAGATAAATCACAATTACAAAGCTATCTCTACTACCTGGGAACCCCAATTCAGTCTCACCCTACCAGTTCTAATAACCAAACAGTGGAAAATAAACATGATGTGGAACCAACAAGAACTCTGGCAACATGAATAACCAGAGTAGATCACACCGCCCCTCCCCCCCCAGGACTGACAAAGGAGATACAACCAAAGATGCCATGAACAGACAGATGGCAGCAATGTCAGAAATCAAATTCAGAATATGGATGGTAAATAAGATAAATAGAATGGAAGAAAAGATAGAAATTAAATTCCAAAGATTGTCTCAAGA
>CAUYPK010026735.1:0-11196 GCA_963574355.1 Loris lydekkerianus | reverse complement strand
AGCTTCATAGACCATTTGACACATTTTCATCCCAATAGTCAACATAGCCTTCCTGGCATTTTCCTAGTTACCGTGGCATGACATTTACATTTCACATTTGCTGAGTTTCACACTTACCCTTGTAAGATGCCCTGTAGGTGTAATTCCACCAATACCCCTCCCTCCACCCTCCTCCCTCTTCTCCTTTTCCCCCTTTCCCCTATTCTTAGGTTGTAACTGGGTTATAGCTTTCATGTGAAAGCCCTAACTTAGTTTCATAGTAAGGCTGAGTACATTGGGTACTGTGTCTTCCATTCTTGAGATACTGTACTAAGAAGGATATGTTCCAACTCCATCCATCTTGCCAGACCTTCTGGATCAGTGTCAGCACATATCTCAGTTCAGGAACTCCTTCTAATTCCACTTTAGTCAATCTACCCAAACTCACTTTTGGTTTCTTTTCTGATTATTTCCTTTGCTATGACTCCATTATATTCCTGAAGCCATTTCTCAGGCAGAAAAGATATTCTATTCTTCACACCCATAATAAAAGTGCTGGAAAATGACCTTGGAAAATTGCTTTGGAGGCTTGCAGAGAGCTCTTGTTGTTGAGTCTCTTACTTATGCCTGGGTCAATTTGATCTTCTCTGTAAGAACCACTCCTCTTTGGCCTCTGGGAATGCTCCAGAAGCTGCCCAAATTTCTACTGCCACAATAGCTGAAGAATTGGGCCACTGACTTCACTTAGTTTATTAAACATCATGATGACTGATCATGGCCCAGTAAAGATAAGAGATCTTCCATCATCTGTGCCTACTACTGAACTTGAAAGTAGAAGAAAGATTGCACTGTGGGGTAGCATACAGCACAGTGAATAACACTGCCATCTCTTTCTTTGTAGTGTGTTCACAGGGACCTGGCAGCCAGGAATGTGCTTGTCACCCACGGGAAGGTGGTGAAGATATGTGATTTCGGATTGGCTCGAGACATCATGAGTGATTCCAACTACGTCGTGAGGGGCAATGTGCGGCTGCTATTTCTGATGTATTTTTATACTGCTATTTTGTGTTTTGTCATTATCATGGCAAACATCTGCCCTTACTGTGGTGTGTTTTTGATTCACAGTTAACATCAAAAAACCCTCACAGCAGTTTGCTTAGTTATGTTTAAAAAGATTTTTCTGCAGCTTTAGGGAATATTTAATCTATAATAAAAGTTGAACAAAATAGCACCACAGTGCTCCTGGGTCCAGTCAGAATAAATCAATGAGGCCTCTTGGTGCTCTCCTCACTTAAAAACTCCCCAAATCTGAGCAGCGCCTGTGGCTCAAATGGGTAGGGCACGAGCCCCATATGCGGGAGATGGTGGGTTCAAACACAGCCCTGGCCAAAAACTGAAAAAAAAAAAATCCCCAAATCAGGCAAGTACAATGGCTCACGCCTGTAATCCTAGCATTCTGGGAGGCTGAGGTGGGTGGATCACTTGAGCTCAGGAGTTTCAGAGTAATCTGAGCAAGAGCAAGACCGCGCGTCTCTACTAAAAATAGAAAAATTAGCCAGACATAGTGGCAGGTACCTATAGTCCCAGTTACTTGGAAGGCTGAGGCAGGAGGATCACTCTTGAGCTCAAGAGTTTGAGGTTGCTGTGAGCTATGACACCAGGGCAGTCTACTGGAGCCAGAGTAGAGACTCTGTCTCAAAAAAAAAAAAAAAAAAAAAAAAAAAATCCCCAAATCTCATTACTTGCACTTCAGTTCCCTTAGCTATAAAGTGACTATTGAGTTATGTTTTCTATGATGTAAAAATATAATAATTATAATAAAGCATTTCTCAAAATGTACAACACATAAATTAAATATTAAATAAATATAAAATTTTAAAGGCACAATAGTTAATTGTTAAATTAAGGAATAGTGTGTCATCCCATTACCGTTAACACAGGGAGACCTAAAACATGAATGAATCTCTTCGCTAATAAAAAAACTAAGGACAGATGTATTGTTTATAAGAGAACTATTTAGAAACACCAGATGACAAAATTATGTAGTTGAAAAAATATTTTGTTTTGTTTGTTTTTAAGACTTATGACACCTGTTCCTCCTGTGCCACTTCTTTTTGATAATTTATTTCTAGCATTTCTCTCGGCACTAGTGTCCCTACTTGTGAAATGATAATAAAATTAAGTGCTGGTGGCGCCTGTGGCTCAAAGGAGTAGGGTGCCGGCCACATATGCTGGAGGTGGTGGGTTCAAACCCAGCCCTGGCCAAAAACTGCAAAAAAAAAAAAAAAAATTAAGTGCTGATATAGTACTTACTATGTGCTGAGTGTTATTCTAGATGCTTTATCTATGTTTGTTCATTTATTCCTCAAAGTGCTTGCTTTATGAGCGAGGAAACTGCCATGTTTACACAGAATGTGGACTTGAACATGAATAGTCCATGAACTCTGATTAGTGTTTCCCAGGAGGGTTATGCCCTTTCCTCAGCACTGATGTGGGAATAAACCAATAAAACCAACATGAAAGCGCCTTGTCCAATAAATGTGCAAAATAAAATTAAAGTGTATTCCCACTAGAATCAAATAATCATCCTAGTTGATTTAAGATCTACTCCAGAGTCATTATGGCTGAAATCATAAATACGCCTGCTCATATATGATTGTGCAGTTTCTACCACACAAGCTGATTGTCTTTTATGTGGGGAAGTAAATTCCATTTGGGACCACAATTAATTCCTTTAATTAATCAAATTAAGCAGATGAGCTGGCTTGATTCAATAGCTCATCAGTTTGTATAGGCTGCAAAAGAGGGTTTCTTTCTTAAGCTTTGATTTTTACTTGGCAGATTAAATGTGGGCTGTGAACCCTCAACCCACGAGAAAGAAAATCAACACAAATGCTGTGCCGCAGTAACTACCATCTTGTGTATTATTTCTAATCTGAGGCTACGCTAAGTTACAAACCCCCTTTTATGCTGTTGGAAATGATGGAAGCCACAGAAGCCAGGCCGGTGTCATTTCTGGACATGATGACGTGCTCTTCCCTCATGACATTTTGTGGATGGCATTTCCACTAAATGTCTTCTGAGAAATGACTTCACAAAAGATCCACCAATTCTGTTGTGCCCAAAGCGAGCATCTACTGTTCACCTTACCAATGCCAAGCCCAGGCTTTTGTTCAATATGAGTTGTAAAGAAATAAGTTTTGGTTTTCAGTCTACTTTTTTTTTTTTTTTTTTTTTGAGACAGAGTCTCACTCCATGGCTCTGGGTAAAGTTCTGTGCTGTCATCATAGCTCACAGCACCTGAAACTCTTGGGCTCAAGCCATCCTCTTGCCTGAGCCTCCTGCCACAGTGCCTGGCTACTTTTTCTATTCTTTTTAGTAAAGATGGTGTCTCCCTCTTCCTTAGGCAGGTCTCAAACTCCTGAACTCAGGGGATCCACCTGCTTTGGGTTCCCAGAGGTCTAGGATTACAGGCATGAGCCACCGTGCCTTGGACGCTATTATTAGTGTAAATTCAAAAGTGGAAAACTTCCATTGGAAGAATGTGATTTTCTCAATTGGGCATTAGGAGGGGCCTTAGGAAGATAATAGTGGGCCTAGCTCACAAGAGAAGGAATGGTTGTACATGGAAAATTCACCATCTTCTCTCCTTTTGGGTTTCACACAGGTGCGTCTGCCTGTGAAATGGATGGCTCCGGAAAGCTTGTTTGACGGGATCTACACAATTAAGAGTGATGTCTGGTCCTACGGAATATTACTCTGGGAAATCTTCTCACTTGGTATGTCCAGCAGCTTGCTGGCCTCTTTGGCTCTAGGCTTTGCACACCCTTTTCTCTCTGCACCATGCCCCCCACTCTGTCACCTCCTGAGTCAGACAGTGGGTGAAATGCCACACCTATTGGTCTTAAGCTGCAAGTGCCACTGTATGTTTTTCTGCCAGTATCCATAGATCTATCTTCCTCACTGGTCTATAACTTGTCTGAGCACAAGAGTAGTGACTTATTCCCCCCCCACACACACACACTTGCATCCCTAGCACCAAGCAATGTGTGGCACGTGGGAGTTCTCAGTACCTGTTTGTTAATTGACTGAATCAGTAAACAGGCAAGTGAAGAAATGGCTGAATGGCTGTACTGCTCTAATGTTTTTCTCAGGTGTGAATCCTTACCCTGGCATTCCGGTTGATGCTAACTTCTATAAACTCATTCAGAGTGGGTTTAAAATGGATCAGCCGTTTTATGCTACAGAAGAAATGTAAGTTCCAATTAGACTGTACATTGGTTGAAAGGGGAAATTTATAGCCTATTTCCAAATGCATGACAAAAAAAGGTAAAAACTCCAAGGCTCAGCACCCGTTGCTCAGTGGTTGGGGCACTGGCCACATGCACTGGGACTGATGGGTTCAAACCCGACCTGGGGCCTGCTAAACACCAACAATAATAGCCGGATATTGTGGCTGGTGCCTATAGTGCCAGCTACTTGGGAGGCTGAGACAAGAGAATTGCTTAAGCCCAAGAGTTTGAGGTTGCCGTGAGCTGTGATGCCATGGTACTCTACCAAGGGTGACATAATAAGACCTTGTCTTAAAAAAAAAAAAAAAAAAGGTAAAAACTCCCTAATGCAAAGTTCATCTGATTCCTCTTTAAAAAGAAAAGAAAATTCGTAGTTTGTTTTGGGGGTTTTCTGAACAAAGTGGAATCTTTCCTATCCTTAGAACCCCCTACTTCCAGATTTTAATTCCTTTGCTTGAAAGATCCATGAAGGTGATTAGACTCCAATTCCTACACCGTATTTCTTTAAATGCATTTCTGTTCATCATCTGATTTCTCCTCTCTGACATGAGTTCAAATCTAGCAGAAGACTTGCCACAAAACAAACATGCCATAAATAAGTAGCTCTCAGGAATAAACAATGTTCACTTTATGGAGAATTATCCATTTTGCTTCATTCGGATTTCCTCATCTCGTTCCTTGTTCTGTTGCTTTTACAGATACTTTATAATGCAATCCTGCTGGGCTTTTGACTCTAGGAAACGGCCATCCTTCCCTAATCTGGCTTCATTTTTAGAATGTCAGCTGGCAGATGCAGAAGCGGCGGTATGTAGTAGTCAGGACTTTAAAAGCATCTTATAAGGGAAACTGGTAATTTCAGACACTCATTGCTGACTTTCTAAGAACCAAAGGCACCAAGTTGTTTTTCTCACCATAGTTTGTCTTGGTTGCCCTTTAAAATTTGTATGGAATGAGACATATTTATTGATAAATGTTTTAGGGGACAAAATACCTTCCCTGAAGCTTTTAGCCAATTGAGTAATAAAATAAAAGCTCGTAAGTGTCCAATGCAAAGGAGTAGGCAGCTAAATAAAACCTAATCCCTGGCCTTCAGAAGTCACTGATCTTTTTTAATGTAATGTCATAGAATGGAAAGAGCAGCCCTGACCTGGAGTCATAAAGGTTGAATACCGGCTCTACCTATTGTAAACTATGTCTATTATGGCAAGTCACTTTACTCCCTGCAGCCTCAGTTTTCACATCTATAAAACCGGTTGCTTTGGGGACTTGGAATTGCTAAAACTCTTGCCCTGTCAACACCACTTGGTGTCATGGAGACAGCCGTCCCTAGATGAAGTGAACAGGGCCAGAACATTGAACTCCCAATACTTCGTTTCAAATTTTGACTCCATCATTTACTTCTCATACGACTTGATTAAGTCACTCAACCTTTTTTTTGGATTGGGGGGAGGGGTTGGAATCTCAGTTTCCTTTTCTGAAATATGAGATTAATAAATCTTACTTTATGGAATTATAATGCAGAGTAAATAAGATGATATATGGGGAAAGACTTACCACATACTGGGTACTTAGTATTTACTCAATAAAATGTTAGTTGAATAAAAATCTGATTCTTTAAATGGATTGTCTTTCCGCTTTTCTAAATTAAGAGTCTATTTTTAATTCTGCATTCTCTCTTAGACCTGTGTTGATGGTGTGTGTCCTTTCCTCCAGTTAGAAGTTTTTTAAAAATCACGTATGGAAACTAAGTTATGGTCAGGGAAATTAGGGTAAAAGGTTGGGGGAAATAGAGAGCCCCTGGGGATGTATACGTTATTGGGAAAATAGCTAGAAACAGTTAATGATACTACAAGATAAACTGAAAGAAAAGTTATAGAAAGAAATGAGAAATGAACTGGTGGAGCAAAAGAGAGGCTTGATTGATGCTGACTTGTTGAGTAGTTGGGTGCTGATTTGTTGAGCGAGGCTGTGACGGGGGGAGCGTCTCCGCTGTTGGAGAGTGGATGTGAGCAGGATACTAGAGAACATGCAAATAAAATAAATAAAGGGTCAGACTTCAGAAAGCGAACTGGGAGCCCTTGGCTTTGTTCAGGGCCACCTAGGCCTTGCTTTAAAGTCTTTTTTTATGATCCCATACCTATAGTATATTCAAATCCCTTTACCTCTAAGCTCTCGGGAACCTACACTTGGATGATGAATAGCTGACTGTCCACAAGCAAACTGACAAGAAGTTGTAGACGTGGAAAGATGGAGTCTGTAACGTGTGAATAAACAGAATGCATGATTCCTAAAACACAAATTTCTTCCAAATCAGTAATAATAAAAACATGTATAGCCTTTTGTGTATACACTGGGCAAAGGAAATAAGGAGGCTCTTCACAACGAAATACAAATATCCATAAAATATGGGCAAACATGCTCAACTTTACTGACAATGAAACAATTGTAGGCAAGGAGAAAAATTGTTTTGCTCATTGAAGGGGCAGAGATGTGAAAGATTATTAATATCCACTGTTGGAAAGGCTCTAGGAAATACACCCAGACACAGTAGGTAGGAGTAGAAATCAGTACAGCCTTTCTGTCACGGCCTACACAGCCTGGCCATGTGTGTTACAATTCAAGTATGCCTCCCCTTTGATCTGGAGATTCCCTTTCCCCTGCATATCTCAAGGACAGAGTAGATCAGATGTGCACCTTCGGTTAGTTTCACATAACCAGTCCACCAAAGGTTAATTATGGCACATCAATACTACAGACCCTAGCGGCCATGCAAAGCAACAATATACGGCCATACTTAGTGAATAATGAAAATATGTAGCATATGCAACATATGAGCAATATAATAGCAACATAGTGATGATTCAGAAATAAGGTTCTAAAACAGGATATAGCCTGAGCCTACAGACACAAAATTGTGTTCATAGCAAGCTATCTATAATAGTGGTTACTTCTGGTGATTTTTAGTGCTTGCTTCAGCAACACGTATAGTTCTGGTGATTTTTAGTTTTTATTCTGTATACCTTAAATTAACTTATATGAATATGTGTTAACTACATAATCTATAAAAATAAAGTAAATTTATTTTAATTTTGGAAAAAAATTTAAAAGCCAATGGAACTCCCAGGTGAAAGAATCAGTTCTCTGTATTTTTTTTTGTGGCCTTTCCCTTTTATGGTTTTTCTTCATGGCTTCAGGATTTCTAGGTGATATTTGATATCTAAGAGTAGAATCAATAATGAAACAAAATATTTGACTATAAATTGATTTTAATAATGTTATCAATATTTTTTAAAAGGACCAAAATTGCTTTGTCGATTAATACAGTAGAGTATTTTTAGGATCTATGCATAATAAAGTAATAGTTTATATATGTACCCTGAAAATATGTACATTATGTATCAATAAAATGTTTTTAAAGTATGGGCAGTGCCCATAGCTCAGTGGTTAGGGCACTGGCCATATACACCTAGGCTGGCAGGTTCAAACCTGGCTCAGACCAGCTAAAACAACAATGACAACTGCAACAAAAAATAGCCAGGTGTTGTAGCGGGCACCTGTAGTCCCAGCTACTTGGGAGGCTAAGGCAAGAGAATTGCTTAAGCTCAAGAGTTGGAGGTTGCTGTGAGCTGTGATGCTACAGCACTCTACCCAGGGTGAAATCGTTAGACTGTCACAAACAAAAAAAAAAAAAAAAAACGACAAAGGTAATTAGCTATATAGAACAATCATTTTTATTTCAGTAACTTGCAAGCTAGGCACATGACATGGCGTGTCTTCCCGAGATGGTAATTAGTGTCCGGTCTCTTTCTTCTATTCAGATGTATCAGAACATGGATGGCCGTATCACAGAACGTTCTTCCACCTACCAAAACAGGCGACCTTTTAGCAGAGAGATGGATTCAAGGCCACCGTCTCCACCTAATCAGGTTGAAGATTCATAGACAAACAATTTAGTCTTATGGACTTCATCCTCCACTTACCTTAAGCAGGCTGTAGATTACCAAAGCAAGATTAATTTTATCTCTAAAAGAAAATATAGTATCAATTGCTGCTTTGCCAGATTTTTCTCTAGAAGCTGTCTGCATCGACTCTTGTTTTCAAAGGGACTTTTGTAAAATCAAATTATCCTGTATACAAGGCAGGAGGAGCTAATAGTGAACTTTACTGGAGCAGCTACCTACATCCAAAGGCCTTCTCAGGCTGGATTGAGTGAAAAAATGTACCTGAAGGATAGTATATTCTTGTAAATACATAAAACAAAAGCATTTTGCTAAGGAGAAGCTAATATGATTTTTTAAAAATCTATGTTTTAAAATAATATGTAACTTTTTCAGCTATTTAGTGATATATTTTATGAATGGAAATAAAATTTCTACTATAGACGTGTCTGTTGTTGAATTATTTACATGGTAAATTTAGAGCAAGACTTAACTGGAGTTCATGAACCCACTGAAATAGGGCCCCATGTTTTGTTTGTCTGTGTGTATTATTTCCTATTGAGGTAGCTCATTCTTTCAAGCTCATTCTTTCATCAGATTCTTCGTTGTCGTCGTTTTTTGGGTCTATTTTTTTTTTTTTTAAGTTTCTCTTTTTGGCTGGGGTTGGGTTTGAACCCGCCACCGCTAGTATATGGGGCCCATGCCATACTCCTTTGAGCCACAGGTGCTGCCCAGTTGTTGTTGTTGTTGTTGTTTGAGACATAGTCTCATTCTGTTGCCCTGGATAGAGTGTTGTGGCGTCATCATAGCTAACAGCAACCTCAAGCTCCTGGGTTCAAGTGATCCTCTTGCCTCAGCCAAGAGGGGGACTATAGGCATGCACCACTATGCCCAGACAGATTTTTCTATTTTTAGTAGAGACAGGGTCTCACTCTTGCTCTGGCTGGTCTTGAACTCCTCAGCTTAAGCAATCCACCCACCTCGGCCTCCCAGAGTGCAAGGATTACAGGTGTGAGCCACCATGATCCATCTCTTTCATCAGATTTTTAAAATCATCAGTGACTCCTGCTCCAGTAGGTTAAATACAGCTAATGTTGAGGTCTGCCCTCCTCTGTAGCCCTCCTGTCACTTGGTTTGCTCTCCATCCCCTTGATTTTTTTGTATCTAGCACCTTCCATCCCCGGGGCTCATGAACGTGATTTGGCTTCCTACCTTTACATGCCAGGTGCCACCCAGTTCTGTCTTCCCTCTTCCTGACCTTTCTTCCATGCAGTGGTCATGGGGTCAGGGCTCTGGAGCCAGTCTGCCCGGGCTAGAATTCTCTTTCTGGCTATGTCACCTGGGGCAGGTAACTCAACTTCTTCAGCTTCAGTTTCCTTTTCAGGAAAAGGAGACAATAATGACATCCCCCTTGTAGCATTGCTGGGAGAATTAGATGAATCAAATATGTAGCCTATATAAACTTTAAGTTATAATTTAGGTTATAAATATAGAACATAGACATATATATATATATATATATATATATATAATTTAGATCACCTAAATGTGACCTAATGTTATTTTCACTTTCCTTTCTGGTTTTAATCCTTTGCCTTAGACCGGGTCACAGTGAATTCACTTAGATCATGTAAATCCTTTCTTCACACAACTAACCCTTAAACTCTCAACCATCTAATGTTTTCTCTAAGCCACTGTCAGATCCATCTTTCTAAGTTATTGATTTGCATGTATCATTTATATATCATTTGCCTGGAGAGCTTCCAGTAGCTGCCCAGGGCCCAGCAGCTAAAGCAAAACTTTCTCCATGGCTTTCTGCACCCACGGCAGCCTGGGTTCTTGGCATTGCTGAGCTGGCCATAACACGGTCTTTCTACCCAAACGACCTACTCACGTTCACTGCACTCCCACGTCCAGTTTCCTGTCCTTAGCCCTCCCTTTCCCAGGGACACCAACTCCCTTCTCTTTTTCCCATTTAAGCCCTTGATTAGACTTAACTTGTAGGTTTGCTGCTCACCCCTCAGCAACCCTTCCAGTCATGATAGACTTAAGCTCTATTTTCTCTTTCGAGCCTTTCCCAGTTTCCCCACCCATTAGTGATGGCTTCCCCCCAATCCACATTGAAATCTTGTAAGGGATTCTTGTCTGTGTCATCCATTTGGCTTTTAACGTGGGATCTGCCTACCTTATCATTTACTTTTTAAGTAAATGTCCAATCTTTTCAATTGAGTTTTTTAAGGGATGGGGTCTCACTATGTTGCCCAGGCTGGCCATGAATTCCTGGGCTCAAGTGACCCTCCAATGTAGCTTGAACCCATGCCACCCAGCTCTCAATTAGATTGTAAAAAGTTTGTAGGCAGATGAGATTTATGCTAACTTGTATGCTTAACTCCTCTTTATGTATACAGTCAGGATACAATAAGTATATGTATTCAATGTATTCAATTGGTTTTTTCAGCAACACTGAAGTAAAAGCATAAAATATGTTTGATATTAAAAATTCAGGCAGTTTCCACTGGCTGGTGGCTGAGCTCATTCCTCCAACCTTGGTTGTGGGGTTGTTGTCGGCAGCGGGGTCGCAGCAATCATGGTGAACTTACTTATAATTGTGCATGACCACTGGGTTCATATACTTGTCCCTATGGGATTTGTCCTTGGATGTTACCTAGACAGAAAGAATGATGAAAAGCTAACTGCCTTCCGGAACAAGAGTATGTTATTTAAAAGGGAATTGAGACCCAATGAAGAAGTTACCTAGAAGTAAAAACTAGCTGAATTACAGAATGTTCACATTTTAAAAGTTACAAAAGAGATTGGATTAAAGATGGTGGCTGACTAACAGCTTCCCTGCAACTGGGCACGGAGAGTCTGGGGAGACAAGACTCCAGACATCTCTGGCCGGTGGGATCTGCCTATGATCATCCCTTTGAGGATACAGGGAGCCAGCAAGGGACTTCTGGACCCCAGGAGGACAAAAACAGTGGAAA
>CAUYPK010026734.1:0-62603 GCA_963574355.1 Loris lydekkerianus | reverse complement strand
ACGTCCACCAATGCAGGAATGGATTAACAAGCTATGGTGTATGTATACCATGGAATACATTCAACCACTAAAAAAGATGGAGATTTACATCTTTTGTATTAACCTGGATGGATGTGGAACACATTATTCTTAGTAAAGCATCACAAGAATGGAGAAATAAGAATCCTATGTACTCAATTCTGATATGAGAACACAGTGGGGATTGGAGGGTGTGGGATGGGGGATGGGGAGAGCAAAGAAAGGGAAGGAGGGAGGGGGTGGGGAAACAGGGGGTGTGGCACATCTTTTGGGGGTGGGACACAATTACAAGAGGGTCCTTATCTATCCAAAGGAATCAGGGTAACCTGGTTCTCTATATCCTCAATGAATCCCCAACAATTAAAAAAAAAAGAAAATAATATATATTTTTCAAATTACCTTTCCTGATAACACTTCAGGTGAAAGCACAAAAGTAGAGCTGATGAATCGACTTCCAACTTGGCTTTCTACCCAGTCTCACTGCTTCATTGCTTCTGTGGCCAGATGCCCAGGGCTGGACATTTTGTCTGGCTCCTATCAAGGGCAGAAAGCGATCCTGTCGTGCCTGGGCCTAATGCCTTTGTGAGTAAGAGTGCATGGGAACCACTGGGTAGCCCTTCCCAACCTGTATTAATTGTTGTAAAAACTTTCTTGCGTTGAATCCCAAATATCTTGTATGGTTTCTTCCAATGAATTATTTTTCTTTTTAAATTTTTTTTTAAAAATTTGTCATATATATTTTTTTCTTTGGTTTTTATCTTTTACGTTCCCAGCCTTCAAGAGCAATGAATTCTTTTTCTAACACATATAAATGGGTTTGAGGAGGTCACTGTCTGTTATTTGTCCCTCCTTGCCTTCTAACATGAATTCAAGATCTTCTGCTCCCTTCTGCTTCAGGATCTAACATGAAGATCCATTGGGAGCAGGACGGGGGCGGAAGGCAACACAGAGTCACTTTAACTGCAGCTGCAGAATGTGGCATAAAATCTGGGCGAAAAATCAAAATTCACTTTATGTGGATGATACTTGGGGAATGGAGAATGATTTTTCTCTACAAATAAGCCGTTAAAACTCAGACTTTTATGTGATATCTATTGTTAAATGATTTAAAGTAATAATAAACTACCAATGTCTGGGCCTCACTTTTACATATTCTGATTTTATTTTTCTGAGTGGGGGGTTATCTGAGCATCAGAATTTAAAAAAAGAAATTCTTCTGATGATTCTAAATGCAGTCGAGTTGAGAAACAGTGAGATAAACCACTGTGGAACTATCAACTATCAATATAAGTTATCCACGTATGAGCCCTGTACTGCAGGAAATAAAATATAACACTGTTTACAAAGACGCCTGTCCAGAACAGTTCCTAAAGTAAGACTGAATTCACTGCCTGAAGAAAAGCAGATTTTTTGTTATGAATTCTGTGATTTCTCATTATTTAAGCACTTTTAAGCTGGAGGCTAATGAAGAGTCTAGGTGAGCAAAGCCTGGTTGTCTGGAGGTAAACTAAGATAAGGACTCATGTCCTACCAAAACAACAGCTGAACATGCAGCCAGTTTGTTTAGCATCCATGAGATGCCTGAACCCCCTTACAGACACTGGACAGTGTGCTCTAGGAGGGTGGGGAAATATGTACCTTGTTGCTATCTCAACCCCAACACCTACAGTACTGGCCCTGGCACCCAAGAGTGCAACTTCTTAGAGGTTCTTTCACTGACATTGAAGCCAGTCGGAGGGGATGCTAGCAAAGCTGCCCGTGTAGCCCATGGGGAGGCAACACCTTCCAAGGACCCCAGACACATCTTTGCTAATGGATAAAGCATACCTGCCTCCATGTGGGTGGGCTTCACGGCACGGGCAGGCCGGTGGTTACTCTTGTTTCAGAACATCAGTGAAATAAGAGGTGAGGCCCCCTCAGTATTTTTATAATCCTTTCCTTCTAGATGTAGACATGTAAAGCAACTTCCCTGTGCCCCTAACTGCTGTCTGCCAGCCCCTGGGAAGCCCAAACGGCACAGCTGGGCTCCTGTGATGTGACCAGTGCCCACCAGAGGGACCAGAGGCAAGCTCGCTCCAGTCCACGGCCCGGCCTCCTTCCTCTGGGGAAGATGTAAGATTCTACTGCTTCTACTCTTTATAAAAATCTTTCCTCGTGCCAGAAAGTGAGGTGGTTTTAAAGTGCTAAAGTGAAGCACCATCTTTACTCCGCTGTCCACACAGCGGATCCCAAAGTGTGGTGACCACAGATCCCCAAAGTTCTATTCTCGGGGAGGGGGGGTGAGCAGAGGGACTCACTCTGATTTTATTTTCCCTGTTTCTGATTTCAATGCACATCACTGGAGAGTGCAGGAAGAGAAGGAACAAAGGAACGTGTTCTCACTCGCTTTTTGCTGTTTCCCCTTTGCCTCACAATCAGCCAGGTTTATTTACTCCTGAAAGAAATCTGTGGGCTTTTAGATGGTTTCTACTACCCTGCACTGCTCCAGAGGGGCTGGCCCTGCCAGCTGAGCAGCAGCACTTTGAAAGAGGGGGTGTGTTTTACAAGGGTACATGTTAAATTTACTAAGTATAGAATATAAATGTCTTAACACAATAACTAAGAAAATGCGGTGAAGGCCATGGTAACAAGTTGGATGAAAGTATTTCAATTTGTATATAAAACGAGCACATTGCACCCCATAATTGCATTAATGTACACTGCTATGATTTAATTTAAAAAAAAAAAAAAAGAAAGAAAGAAAAGAAAAGAAAGAGGGAAGGCCAATTCTAAAATGCTGCCGGGAAAAATTTTCTTGGAACTCTAAATAGGAAGGATTTAGGTCCCTGCTTCTCAGCAGCAGTAAAAACTGAGGGAGATAAAAACATTTCTCAAAGCAGAAACTGCTCCAGGTGTTCTCTCCTTTCCCTGTTCCACAAAATCTTAAACAGCATTCAATTGTTAGCTACTGTCCTACAAACTTTGGGAATAAAATATGCCAGACCACGCTGCACACAGCATGTGGGCCTGACAGAATAGAACCAAGGGAAGGCAGTGGTGAGAAAGCCTGGTGTAGGCTGAGTGTGGTGGCTCACGCCTGTAATCCCAGCATTCTGGGTGGCCGAGGAAGGAGGATCAATTGAGCTCAGGAGTTCAAAGACCAGCCTGAGCAAGAGTGAGACCCTGTCTCTACTAAAAATAGAAACACTAGCCATGTCTCATAGCAGGTGCCTGTAGTCTCAGCTACTCAGGAGGCTGAGACAGGAGGATTGCTTGAGCCCAAGAGTTTGAGGTTGCTGTGAGCGATAAAGTAAGACTGTCACAAAAAAAAAAAAAAGAAAAGAAAAGAAAAGAAACAAACAAACAAACAAAAAAAAATGCCTGGTATAGAAGCAAAAGCAAGGCACTTGATTGGATTCAGAAGACTGTAGGGTCTGTCTTGTCTCAGCCACTTACTTGCTAAAGCTCATTCATTCAGTACAAACTAATAGACCATCTACTATATACCAGGCCTCAGGTTACAGCAGGAGGTGTAACAGTCTCCAGGAGGGACTGACTCTATCTAACAAATTCAAATATTGTGACTTGGTTATTTGTACCCTCACATTAACCTGAAATTAAAAACAAAAACAAAACAACAGGTAGAGAGAAACTTTCCCTGTCCTTAAGGAACAGGAGGCTGGCAAACAAAACCAAAATCTATTCTAAAAACTCACAGCGGATGCTCAAAAGGGGGACATGGCAGGGCCCCAAGAGCAGTACACGTGAGCAGGACAAAACTGTCTCGGGAAGTCAGAGAGGGCTCCACGGAGCCAGTGGAGAATCACCTGCAACCTGAAGGAGCGGAATGTGTTGGCCAGGCAGAAGGCCAAGGAGCGTTCTAGGTAGAGAAAGATTATGCACAAAGCTCCAGGGATAGACCAGTCACGGTGTGATTGGAGAACTGAAAGTAACTCAACGTGGCTGGAGCGTACAGTGAAGTGTTGAGGCTGGAGACGTACACAAGTGTTTTATCTTAGCCACGTAAGTTGCTGGTGTGTAATCATTTAGCACATCACCAACTCAAGTCCAGTGACAAAGGATCACATAAACAAGGGCATATTAAAATGTTTTAAGAAGCTGAGCTTTACAAACTTAACAATTAAGGACAGGGAATATTGGGAAAGGGAACTCACTGAGGGTTTTAACTAGGGAAGGAAGGTGAAGAGACTTAAATTTCAGAGGGATCACTCCCTCTTCCTTTGGAGTAGGAGGCAGGAATCCAGGTGGCAGAAGGGCTGGAGACAGCACAGAGTGGACAGCACTCATTTCTCCTGGACACGGGGCCTAGTTCAGAGTAAGAGCTTTGTTAAGAGGTCGCTGGCGGCCTGTAGGGGACCCTTCCACTCTGAGGCCTTCATTCCGTAAATGCTGACAGATCACAAGGTACAAGAAAGACCAAAGGAAGTCACCTGCTTGTCCATTATGTTTTGGGACTAAGGGCAAGGATTCTGTCTTACTGAGTAAAATTGCTAACTTTTTTAACTTCAAAATTTACATAAATCGAGGGACTTTACCTAACAAATGCAAGCAGTGTAACCTGGTTCTTTTGTACCCTCCGTGATTCCCCAACAGTAAAATACATAAATAAATAAATAAATAAATGAAATTTACATAAATCTAAAGCTTCTGAAGTGTTCCCCCCCTTTAACATTTTTCTACTTAGGTCAATTAAGTTGGACAAAGCATGGAAAACACTGTGGCTAACTGCAATAAGAAAAGCTGACTTTTAAGTCATGCGCTAACTTTTTAAAATGCATAACACTAACACATTTATTTATTTAAAAATTCAATTGGTTACAGAAGAGTGTAAAATGCAAAGTAAAACTCCTTCCCAGAGCTAAGCACCCCCAAATTGAGTACTTCTAAAGTTTTCATATGGCCACGTAAGCGTGCGTGTGTGTCCACATACGGACACACGGATACGGGTACACACACTGACACATAAACACCTATTTTCAAAGCTCTGCTTTAAACACAAAT
The DNA here is from genome assembly GCA_963574355.1 of Loris lydekkerianus. Taxonomy (NCBI): domain Eukaryota; kingdom Metazoa; phylum Chordata; class Mammalia; order Primates; family Lorisidae; genus Loris; species Loris lydekkerianus. Next base: position 57,584 of record CAUYPK010026734.1, on the reverse strand, counting down.
GAGATCCTTTACTGCACCTTGTTTTTTTCTTAAAATAGTTTTTCTTAAGCATCTGTCATTAGAACACGTAGATTTATCTCACTTTTCTGACAGTCTCCACATTTGCCTCATTTTGTTTTTTCTAGTTCCTGTATGCCATTACAAACAATGCTACAATGTATATTCTGGAACAGGTATCTCTGTGGACTTGTGACAATATTATCTATAGCATATGCCTTTTTGATTGAATTTCAGAGTAAAAAATGTGCACACATTTAATCTTTTGTAATCCTAGCATTCTGGGAGGCTGCAGTAGGAGGATCACTTTAGGTTGGGAGTTTAAGACCAGCCTGATCAAGTGTGAGACCCCATCTTCACTAAAAATAGAAAAATTAGCCAGGCATTGTGATGGGCACTTGTAGTCTCAGCTACTCAGGAGGCTGAGGCAGAAGGATTGTGTAAACCTGGAAGTTTGAGGTTGCTGTGAGCTAGGCTGATGCCATAGTACTCTAGCTTGGGTAGACAGAGTGAGACTCTGTCACAAAAATAAAAAAATAAAAAATAAAATTCTGAAAGATAATGCTACTAGCTTTTGTTTCTGAAAGGCTGCAGCAATATGCACTCCAAATAAAAGCATGAAAGTACATGCTTTCCCATTCCTTTGCAAATACTATGTGTCAAACTTTTAGATCTTGCACAGTCTGAGAAGGGGGAAAAAATAGTATCTTAACCTACATTTCTTTACATGAAATAAGGTTGAACATCTTTTCATGGGTGCATTGGTTATTTTTGTTTCCTCATCTACGTTTTCTTATTGATATCTTCATTTTTTTTTGTCTAATGAGTGGTTCTTTTAAAATAAACTTTGATGGGATCTTTATATATAATGTAATTTACTGGTTTCACTGATTATTATTCATGTACATGTGAATAAGCTACCGAGTTCCATTTCCAAATTTATGATGATTAAATAAGATAATGTATATGAAAGTATATTAAAAGCCATAAAGCACTACAGACACATAATTCTTTATTTTACAAAGATTTCTTTACCTGAGTTTTTTGAACCATTGCACATGCATAATCTGGCTGCACAGTGGGACAGAATGAGACAAGGGCTTACTGTTGTCACACAAAAGACTCCTTAACTTTTTTCTCCCTTCCTTGCCCTTCCTTCCTTTCTTTTTTTTTTTTTTGATGGTGGTGGGGCAAAGTCTCACTCTGTCTCCCTGGGTAGAGTGCCATGGCATCGTAGCTCACAGTAACCTCAAACTCTTGGGCTCAAGCGATCATCTTGTGTCTCAGCCTCCCAAGTAGCTGGGACTACAGGTGCCTGCCACCACACCTGGGTAGTGTTTCTATTTTTAGTTGAGACAGGGTCTCCCTTTTGCTCAGGCTGATCTCCAGCTCCTGAGCTCAAGCAATCCATCCACCTCAGCCTACTGGAGTTCTAGGATTATAGTAAAAGACCCAAAGGAACCATGAGTAGCTCATTGTGGACAGAGCATAGCCAATTGCTCAAGGCCTGTCTGCAGCCAGTGACTCAGCCAGGTGGGCCCAGTTTTCCTGATTTTGAGTTCAATGTTCTTTCCACTAAATCAGACATGTTATAATAACTGTTAAAAGACAATGACAAAAAAGACTCACTACAGAGGAGGTGACATATTAGGTCAAATAACAGCTGAGGTTAGAGGGGTTGCAGACGGGGGAGCATTAGCAAGGTCTACCAGGCTGGAGCCAGCGAGCACAGTTGCAGCCACAAAAATGGCGAAGGGGCCCCCAGACTGATGACGTAGCACTTGCAGTCAGCATCGGTGAGACCCTGATTCATTCTGGTCTATACAACGTGGGGGAGATGTGCAGAAGTTAAAATATTGAAAAGAGTGCTGGGTAAGATTCTGAGGAAATGACTAAAAGGTTTAGAAATGAGTGGCTATCCAGCAGAGTTGCAGGAATGGGACCCAGTTAGCCAGAACATGATCATTTAGCCTTCTGGTGCTTACGCATAGGGTTTTGGGGTCAGTGAGGTCAACTTTGTCCAATTCAGTACAACTCCGCAGTAAAGACATGTCAAGTGCTTACTAGAGGATATAGTGACAAACAAGATAGCATCCTGCCCTTAGAGAAAACTTACAGCTAACGCAGCACACGAGAAATAAATAGGTAACTTAACTGCAATCTTCTAAATGCTGAGATGGGGTAAGCAGAAGATGCTATAACAGGACGCAGGGGAGGATACGGCACAAGGATGTCATTGACTCTCGAGGGAAAGTGATGCCTAATTTGAGGCATGGAAGATAATTCTTGGTCAGATGATGGGGATGGAAGTAGGAAAGGTAAGCATTTCATGACAGGAAAGTATCCAACCAGCCCCAGATGTCAGAGATGCTCTCCCTACTTTAGAAGTGTGTGTATATGTCTGGGTGCAACGTGCTTGTGTGTGTGTGTATGTGCATGCGCATGTGTGCAAACAAACAGCTGGGTTTTTAAATGCTAGTCTGAGGACTCTGAACTTTCTCTTCAAGGTAATGAAAAGTCATTGAAGGAACTTGCCACATAAATGAAGAAAGTTCTAAAGGAAGCACTAGTATTATAAATTGGTTAATGAGTGGATAAATGGAGAGGCTGAACCCAGGGGTCCTGGACAGCACCATGTCTTTGGTTAGAGCAAACAGGTAGTGCCACTCATGGAACAAGAACGTGGAGAGGAGCCTGATTTCAAAGAGAAAACCCTGGATTCTGCCTGCAAGTGTTGCATTTGTGGCCCTATGAGCCTTTGTACAAGACTGCTAAGCTGACAGATACACAGTCTGGAGCTCAAAGACAGATCTGTGTGCAGATCTTGTGGCCAGGGAGTTTTCAGCACATGGATGATACTGTTGTCCCGGGAGCATATGAAAACACTTGGGAGTATTGACAGAGACCAGAGAAGGGAACAGTACAGAACTTAGAAATGTACTGAATTTAAGCATTGAAGAAAGGAAAGGAAATCTATTCAAATGAATGGAAAGTTGTGTGCTGTTGTTTGTAAGGAAACTCGTGGAATGTATGGTGTTACAGAAGGTAAACGAAAAAGTTTCAAGAAGGAGATAGTGTCAACATCTTTAAGTGCTTCAAGGGCTCAAGAATGCTAAGGACCGAAAAGCCTTCAATACATTTAGCGCCAAAGAGGTCACTGGTGATACTGAGGAGTATGGTGTCAAAGGGGAGAGGCAGATAGAAACCAGCTTGCAGGGAGCTGGGAGCTGGATCACGAGTAGAGCAGAGAAAATGCTCAGATGTGTGTGCACGAGTGGGGAGGGGGTGGTCAGAGAGAAGAGAGATGCTTTTTTACAAATTAAATTTTAGATTCGCATGAAGGTGAAAGAAATAATATATGTGTATCTGATAGAGAAACCTATGTACCCTTTATTCTGTTTCCTCTAGTAACACTGTAAGAACTATAGTACAATATTACAGCCAGGCTATCACATTAATGCAATTCAATCTTGTTCCGATTCTCTGAGTTTCACCCACACTCATTTGTCTGTGTATTACATGTGAGTACACATACGTGTGTATTTGATTTTATGTATCATCATCACATGTATAGATTCACGTGTCTGTCATATTGGCCAAAATCCAGAGCAGTTCCATTCAATAATGATCCCTCCTGTTGCCCTTTTATAATCATATCTTCTCCCCAGTCCCAAACCCCAATAACCACTAATCTGTTCTCCCTTTCTAGAATATCATTTTGAGATTGTTATATGTATAATCCTACAGTACGTAACTTCTAGGGATGGCCTTTTCCACTCACCGTAATTCTCATGAGATTACACAAATTGTTGTGAGTACCAACAATTCTTCCTTTTTGTTGCTGACCACTATTCCAGGGTAAATGTGTATCACTGCTTAACCATTCACCTGTTGAAAGACATCTGTGTTGCTTCCAGTTTGGGGCTATACAAATATAGCAGCTAGAAGCCAATTTTTGAGGGAATTCAAGTTTGCATTTCTCTGAGATGAATGCCCAGGAGTGCAATTGCTAGGTCATATGTAGTTGCAGGATTAGTTTTAAAATAAATTCCCTAACTATTCTCCTGAGTGGTACCATTTTACATTCCTACCAGCAAAGGATGAGCAATCTAGTTCGTCCACATCCTTCCCCACACCAATGTTGACCATCATTACCCATCTGGGAAATGCTAATTAAAACTACTAACTTATCAGAATGGCTAACACCAAAAATAGTAATGAGACAATCAAAGTATATACTTAAGACATTGTCAGAATATTGATGGTTCTTAAAAGCTTAGGAGGATATGAGAGTGACTAGAGAGAAAACTGAGAAAGAAAAGGAGCCCCCTGCACAATCTAGGGGTCATTGAAGGGTTCAAGACAGCAGAGGAAACTGAGAAGTAGATAAATAAAGGAACAGGAGGGTGGGGGTGCTAAGGAAGTTTTGAGGAAGCTTTTCAAGGATGAAGACACTCATCCCCTGACATAGATGAACACTGAGATAGACCTCTGATTTTGGGCAATGTGCAAGTCACTGATGTCTCAGACAAGGCCCCCATAGGAGGACGAGAATGGGGGCCAGGCGGGAGGGAGACAGGATACGCTGGCAGGGGATGGGGACAGCCTCTCTCAGAGGGCCCTGTGGGGTCAATGGAGGGAAAATATGGGCCATGCTCGGACACAAATGAATGCTGATGAGAAGAATCCAACTGAGAGGGAAAGGCAGAAGATGCAGGAGAAAGAATGAATCATCTATGGAGGGAGGGCTGGGAAAGGCAAGGAAGGGACCAGAGATATGTGTAAACCAACTGCCAGTGGACAATCTGATGGGCGCTGAGGGACAGAGAGAAAATGGTACAGATTTGACAGCAGAAGGGAAGAAGCTTCTTTTGGCATCTCCCATTTTTACTACAAAAAATGAGGCCACCTTTTGAGGAGGAACCAGGGATGAGAGGCAGAAATCAAGGTAGAGTGAAGTTTGCATGAAACAGTTGAGAACAGAACATAAATGTTGGCTGTGAGTGGGGTTGACATATAGGTCAAGGTTGATTAAATTTATAATGATATCAGCATGTCCGTCTGTATTATTCCAGAAACACTTAGGTATTTTGACAAGCCAAAGACCTGAGATTAGGTTCATCCAGGTTAGGATATTGCTAGGGGCTACATGAGGAAAGAGAGGCAAAGAATTGCATTTACAATCTATTTATCAGAGAAGGTATGATATGATAGGTGTCTCCAGGGTGTATCTCAGTAAAAACAGCTAGCATTTATTAAACATGAATTAGCAGGCAGTATGGTGTTAGGGCCTTAACTCATTTAGTCTTCTTAATAGCTCAACATGATAAGTACTTCTTTTAGAGAAAAGAAACCCTTGCTTTAGAGAACTGAAGTGTCTTGACCCAGATCACAAAGTAGAAAGCAGTAGAATCTATGTTCCAATTTATGTCTCTTCAATTCAAAGGTTGAGTTCAGTACCCTGCCTTGGAGCTTTCAGGTATGTAGAGGCTGAGCCAAATGGCAAGGCTAGTCTGAATATCATGAGATATTGAGTTTAGAGTTTGGGGGTTTGAAATTATCTGATAGGAATGTGAAATTGCAGCTGAAGGCAAGTTTCCTTTAACTGCAATAGGTGGTGACTAATATTACCATATTATTTTCATCCAGAGCAAATGAATAACTATGATACTCTCACAAGAAAACAGAATATACCATGTTTTTCTGGGGCATTGGTACAAGCATGTCAAGGAATCCATCTACAAACATGTCCCTTTTCATTTTTGTCTTGGAGGGACCAGTAGTGATCATTTGCGTCACACCCTTGTTCTTGACCAATGTGTTGCCCGTAGAATCTCTAGGAACCAGGCATCCATCTCTGCCCCTTTCCATCCACTGGCAGGATGTCAGACAGCTCTCCTGCATCTATCTGGCTTTTAAGGGAGCACATACTACTGAGGGCTCTGTCCACATAGGACTCCAGCCACCGTCCCAAACATAATTTTATTTGATATTCACAAAACCTCCCTAAGTTCTGTGATAGCTGTTTTACGTGATGAAAATAAATGTGAAAACCTTGTTTATTTCTTCCAATGAGTTCTGCCAAAAGAACATACACAAGAGCAGTCTAACTGCCCTTTTACCCCAAAGCTCTCCAGGGCCGGTAGTCTGAGTCCACGAGGGCCTTTTGGCATGCAGACTCATGCTCTAAATACCACTTGACAAGGAGATTGCTCAACCTCCTTTGAAAGTGTGATGTATTGCCCAATAGCTGAAAGTGTCTCTCTCCTCCATTACTGGAATCAGCTGCCCAGAACTGGGATTACTGGAAAGAGCTATGGTGATAGGAACACTTGATCAAATATGTAAATTTTCTGGAGGCTTCTGAAAGGAATAGTAGGCTCCATCTGATAAGGATTATGGATCAGGAAGCAGAGTGGTGTGATAGGATGTGGGGGTTGGGCACTTCTAGGTGGGATGGTCATGGAGCAATGGTGGCAAGCTCAGGAAGGCAGAAAGGAGGAGTGGTTTTTCCAGAAGGGAGAAACAAGGAGAAGTAGTAGACTCTCATGGGAAGTCAAGACTGAGCATAAACTTGGCCTCTGCAGGACCATGTCCTACTGGCTGGAGAACCTGGCTAGAGACCAAGACCCCTGAGTTTGAGCTCCACCCTGACTCTACAGCTGATTTTTTTTTGGAATGTCACCCTTTTCCCAGAAGCTTCATGTCTCCCACTTGTGCTTATGGACTTGGACACAACGTGAGGCTCCAGTTGGGAACCATGAAAGGATTCCATTTACTGCCTCAGTTCTGATCCTGACAGACTACTCACGCTCACATCACACGTTTCAGAATCATCTGGATACCACGAGACTGCAGAGCTCTGAAGAAATCCTGCTCTCCTAGACCCACAGGTTGGATTTTAAATAGACTGAGTCCTTGAATCTGCTAACATCTCTGACAGGGTTCCAGAAATCAGAACTCCCCCTCCTCCCAAACCATTTACTATTATGTCCTGTCTAGGCAGAATTCAAAAAGGCGAGGAAGATGAGTTAAAGGTGCTCAAGTCTACAGGACAAGATTTAGGGCCATAATGCCTGACATTCAAATACTCTGACTAGCTCTGTTTTTGGCAAGTCCCTTAAGCTCTCTGAGCCTCCATTTCCACATATCATATATGTATTTTTCAAATAAAAAAGATGTTACCTGTTCCCCAGGCTCAAAATTAGGTTGAAAATATTTAATAAACTGGAAAGCACTAAATATTTATTACTTTTTCTTAAGTCAAGAATTAATCAATACTACCTATAGCAAGATAATGCTGAGTAATAAAGACATACAGAAATAAGCAATTCACTCCAGGATGGAGATAAAACGTATACTTTACTGTAAGCTAGAAAGCAATATCTCACTTCACAATGCTTAAAATAAAGTATAACAAGGTCTAATACTCAAATTCACTTTACTCCACTTGAATTAGGAAGTGGGTTATAAAATTTTTCTTCAACTTTAAAATGTACTAATATAACTCAGAAACTTCTTATTTTGTTGTCATCTTATTTGCTTGTTTTTGAAAATGATGTCCTGTTCAGTAAATTTCTTTATGTAAACCAATGGAAATTCTACACACTACCCAGGAAGAATGATACTGACATACTAGACGAACCCAGAAGAAAGTGGTCAGGCTATGAGAGGCCTTCATACCAGGACAGGACATAACAGCAGGACAGAATTTAGCCAGAGCAGAAGAATCGGATGGACTGGAGAACTTTCTTCAAATACCTAAAAAGTACTTGATGTATTAGCTGTCTCCTCTGTGGAACAAGGAACAGATGCTGAAAGGAAATCGACTTTTTTTCCAAAACGAGAAGTAACTTTATAACTTTCAGAGAATTCAACAAAAGGAAAAGTTATCTTGAGAGCTGGTAAATTTCCCATCACTGGAACTATACTTATTAATAAAAAAAAAAAATAGACTGGTAAATACATTGCAAAATCATTTTATAAAATCCACTACAAACCCCCCGCCCCTTTTGAAAAATGATTAAGTACTCTTCAATTTGTTTCTTTCGTAAACTATTTACTTGGTTAAATGGCAAAAAATGGAAGCAGCCCTCCATCTTCCAAGAACCACCCATAGAAGGAGAACCAAAAAGTACAAGTGAAGAGCTTGGAGGGGCCTTTCATGCAGTGCTCAGTGAGGCTCTGCCATCCTCAGAGGTGTGCCCCAGTCCCACATCAATACACATCCCTCCCACATCAATACACATCCCTCCATGATTTTCTACTGTCCGTTGTACTAAGTGAAATCACCCATGTCTGTGAAGTCTGCCTTACAACCTAGTTTCACTCGCAAGGGAATGTGTCTGCCACACATAGTGTCTCCAACATCCTTTTCTCTCAAGCACACTATCATCAGGTGCTTTTTCTGAAGGGGAGGTGGCAAATTACTTCAAACTGCATGCATTTCTATAAGTGCAATAACATTCTTCAGTTTTTAAAGGGCATCTTTTTTTCTGAAGTTGTCATTTGAATTCAAACTCTTTGGAAAACATGCATAATAATCTTAATGATCCCATTGAGTAGTTTAAATTCAAATTGTGGAGCATTTGAAATACAAGGCTGGCAGCACTTTCCATAAATTACTCTCAAATTCAATACATCTCTACACACATACACACAAACACACACACACACCCTGTTCCAAGCACCACACTCAAAAATCTTTAAATTACAATTTCTTTGTTCTTGTCCCATTTAAATTATTTGGTTCATATATTAGAACTAGAGTGTCTGCTTCTACATTTCTGTATCATTTTTCAAAAAAAATTTTATAGCAGACGTAAATGTTTATATCCTCTCAGGGTAAATGAAGCTTCGTTTTAAAGCAGAGTTCCTGGCTTTGGCCTGAGTGTGTCCTTGTGTTTGTATGTCCACATGGGTACGCGCATGTCTTGTGTCCAGTAAATCAAGTCTTGCTTAATCATTTACCTTACAATTCACTGTGCATGCTATAATTTTTAGGAGGTGCTGGAAAACTGAACAAAAAAGATCTCTTCTGAGATACTGCTCACTGAGAATCTTTATAATGAGCTCCTATCTGCAGCAGAATTGGATAAATTACACCACAGGGATTTAATGGTTAAAGGAAAGTTCTTTTTAGGCATATGAGAGAAAAGATCCATTTTCTCTTTACTTTTAGTATATATGAGAATTAACATTTCTTCACAAAGCTTGCCAGTAAGAAGGATTTCACGAACAGGAAAATGTACATAAATGAGCTGGGAGATATTTGTGTCTAATGTATTGCCCACATAGAGCAATGCAGAAAGCAAGCATCCAGCAGCAGAATTCCAAGCTTGTGCAACTCAGAAGTTTAATCATAACTTCACTATGAGGAAAAATTTGCCCATGATTTTGAAAACATGGCTGTTCTCTGCCATTGAATTATACTAAAATCCATCCCCTCCTTTCAAAAGAGGGGGGGCAGTTGGAATATTTGATAGCACTTAAAGCATTGATGAAACAGTAATGATAAGATACTTGGAAATAATTAGGATATCTTACACTGATTAAACAGCAGTTTGATGTGTCAACAGCCCCTATTGAAAGTAACAATTCACTGACTTCAGAAGAGCACCGATCAAGCAAATACAACCTTGAAAATGCATGGGTGAGCACTAGCTGCTTAAAACAGTACATCATTACTGCTGCAACCCCTATCTCGAGAGAAAGTTATTTATTTTCCTTACAATGATTTTTAAAAGGCTAACTCAAATTCATAAATTAAAATCTATTTATACCCAAGGGTCAACAGAAAATCTCTTTAGTGTTGTGGAGGACAGAGGGCAAAACCATCTGTGTTGTCACCAGCAAGTATTAACAGAACGCTGGTGGTGTCTTCAGACACTTGGAATCTAGTCGCAAAGACAGGGCCCTGACATGATCAGATGAACAGCCCCTCCGCCTTTTGCCACCCCTCCCCCAAACTCCAAAGACAGTTTATATAAGTGTTATGGCACTTATTCCAAATCTCCATTTATCCGTTTGGTCGTCTGTAACATTCAAAGAGTGAGTGTTCCAAAGACTGGTGACTCTGTCTGTTTCGGTTTTGTACCCTCAACGGTTGCTACACTATTTGAAATGCAGACAATGCTTAGTAAGTATTTACTGGATGGACTTCAATGGACTGAAGACCACTTAGGCAGGCAACAGCAGCACAGAGGTGAGGAACTCAGACTAGTAGTTAGAAAATGGGTGTCCCAGCCCTGTCTCAGTTTCTGGGTTACATATGGGCTTCCTTCTCTAAGCCTCAGTTCTCGTATATCTCATCTAGAAACAACACCAAAAGCCTTGTGGGACTGTTGTGAACATCAAATGAAAACAACTCTAAAAGTCCTTTGGGTATATACGTTTAAGTATACGGTATTATTATGCCAGGCACCTTGTACAGGTGGTGAAGGCTAAAGGATATACAATTAACATAGCTGGAAAACAGGGAGATCATTAAGTGAAGTTGCCTGACGCCATCCAACGGTAACTCAGGGAATAAAAAAAAAAGTCAAGTTATTCTTTCCCAAAAAGGCCTCGTCATTCTCTTCCATGTACGTGTAATATGCATTTCAAATAATAACCTGAATTGTTATATGATTTAGGAAATTCACATGGCTCTCTTTTACTCAGAAAAACTACTCCTTTACTGAGCTTGAGTTTACTAATCTGCAAAAAGAGGAGCTTAGGTAAGAGGAATTTCAAAGTTCTTTCATGGCAGGAAGGTTGACCTCCACTCAGTCTACCAGCAGAATGAACTTAACCTGCTTGGCCCCATTCAGCGCTTCTTTCACAGCTTTTAAGTACCTACCTTATCAGAAAAGGAAAGGCAGCACCAACTTGACTTTCTTATGGCTTCAAGGACAAATGAATTCGGCCTTTGTAATGATCAGAGGAAGATGATTAGTCTGTCACTTATGCAAAGAAGGGAACTTGAAGAATTTTCTTTTTTTTTTTTTTTTTTAATCTTTTGCAAGCATTTTCTTTTGCAGAATAATATATATGTAATATACATACAATGAATACTCAATAAATCCTTATTGATCTTACTGATTTATTTTCCTTTAACCCTAGAAGTTGTAATCAAGTTCAAAATGGAAAATAATTGCTTAGAAATTAGAATTCTCATTCACTGTCTGCTCCCCACCCCGCGTCAAATCCTACTCGACTCTCAAGGGCCTGCTCAAATGTTGCATCCTTTGGGAAGCCTTTCTTGCCTAGGTCCATTCTTCCCTGCACCCTTTGGTAGACATACCCCTTCCTCTGAGCTTTCACAACTGCCTGAATCTCTCTCACAAATAAAGTGGGTTACTTTGCCTTATATTATATCTGTTTGCATGTTTGACATCTCCCTCTGATCTAAGGGTCTATGAGAGCACACATAAGGCTAATGCTGCTCTGTACCTCACCAGCATTGACCATAGTGTTATGCACACAGAAGGAGTTTGTGCAATGTCTCTTAAAATTGGCAAACAGTTTACATGTCAGTTGGAAATATACAAGGCGTATATGATCAAATGCTCATTTTCCCCAAGGAAGTAGAGACAGTAATCTCCTACATTTCCTGGATTCCCCTCCATAAGGACTCAAAAACAACCTTGAGAAAAATCAGATAGCACAATTTCACAAAAACAACCTTCTTCACTTTATTTTACTTTGGACTTAATTAATGGTAATGCTTAACCTGCCACCTCTTAATTACACCAGCACATTGGTAAGGCTTATTGATCTGTGCATGAGGAGTTAATTCCAAAAGAGACTTTGACAAAAAGCGCTTTATGGGAGAAGATATCATTATTCCAGCAGCTTTGCTGAAATGACCTGAAGACACTGCCCAGCCAGACTCAGGACGGTTTGGCTTCCTGCCACTTGTGCCGACTTCCTAATGATCTCATAGGAATGTGCAATAACCTTCTAAAAAATCAACTTTTTCTCTTTTTTTTCCTCTGGTTTTAAAGATGAGATGACATCTAGCAAGCTAAATGTATCCTTAAAGGAAAATGCACCTGGGCTGTACCATGTTTTAAACATTAATACAGCCCTACTGAGTATCTAGCAAAATTCTTTAAAGGCAATCGAATTCTCAGTGTACCTCTGTTAAATAACTGGGTATCCAGCTTCTCTGCCTACAAACACAGGCTAGTCTAATCTCCGCTTCATCAATAGTGCAGGTAATGCACTTACAGACCGATGGCCAAAGGTCTAAGTCATTGCATGGACTAAACTGTGTCCCCTTCTATACTCATAGGTTGAAGCCCTAACCCCAAAGTGATAGTATTTGAACATGGGTCCTTTGGGAGGTTATTAGGTTTATATGAAGTCATAAAAGTGGGACCCTTATGAGAAAGGACACTAGAGGGCTTTGTCATCCACCTTGCAACATCCCTCCCCACCATATATGGACACAGTGAGAAGATGGCCATCTGTAGGTCAGGAAGAGGACCCTCATCAGGACCCCATCCATACTGGCAAGCTCATTTTGGACTTACGACCTCCAGAGATGCGAGAAAACGAAGTCCTGTTGTTCAAGCCACAAGTCTATGTTTTGTTGTTGTTGTTGTTGTTATGGCAGTCCAAGCCAATGCATTGATTTTTAAAAAAGCACTAAATATTCCCCAGGGTAAGCAGTATTGTTCTGGGCACTACATTTTTGAGAAATATAGAGTGGGTAGGGAAAAAAGACACAAAGAATAACAGAAAGAAATGAGGTGGCTCCTGAAGAGCTCACAGTCTATCTGTCTGAGCGTGAGGTCACTTTCCAACGTACAGTTGAAATGGGAAAGGGTTAAAACAAAAATGAAAGATGAAGACAAGGCAAAGATAAAAGCTCTGAAAATACAGGGAAAAGAGCACTTGCTTCTCTTCAGCTGGAAGGGCGTAGGAAACAATTCTCAAAACAATGGTGCCCAACCTGAGATCTATAAGAATGAGCTTGGCTGATTAAAAAACAAAAACAAAAACAAAAAACCCCTATCTGATGACAGGCCATCTATTAGCATAAATTTATTTAAGGGCAAGGTAGAAGTTAAGATTTAGAGTTCAGGAGCTTAAACTTCTACTGATTCCTCATTTCCCAGAGCCTTTCATTCTCTAAGCTTTGATTTTGTTAATTTTATTAAAAGGGAAGAGTAAGAGTTCCTCTGTGTCTGCTAGGAGCAGAAAAAGTATGGATATGTGACATTAAAAGAAAGTAAGATGTATCATATGACACATGGTACAGGCCTCTTCCTCCATGAAGACTTTTTTGTTCAATTTATCCTTTTCCCCCCCAATACTCCTAAACTCCCTTCCCCTAGTTCTTTCCTCTCGGGGCCTAACATATTTCATACTTTCCATCTTGTGGAACTACTATTTGTCTTGGTGCTGTCCTAATGAATAAAATGTACTTAGATTCTTTCCCTAATCTAGAGTAAAAAATATAAATATTATTTTTTTAAGGAATGTATATCAGAAGATTCAGTTTTCCCTTAACATATTCCATGAACTTTATTAATATAAATAGCCTCAAGTGTCTTCTAGCATTATTGAAGAGTCCACAAAGTAAAAATAACTTCTGTGGGAGATGGTTAATATCTTCTCAAAAATAGTGGACGTGTTTTTAAAAGCCATCACATATGTGTGTTTGTGATTTTCAGGTTGCTTAAAGAATCCTCCCTGTATCCATCCATGTGGCATCTGATTTCCTCATACTGTAAATGTGTAGGACTAAATTAATAAATAGTCACAATTTAAAAAACATAGATGTATATGCATATATATATTCATTGAACACTTAACAATATGCCAGGCCCTTGTGACTGTGAAGTGTTCAAAGAGAACCTCTGCCTTGCTGCAATGATGATATCAGCCTCAGCTGTCACCCACTTCTTCCACAGGAAGGTGAGCAAAAGAACAGATCTAGGAAGCAGAATTTATTGACTTATTAATTTATTTTAGATAGGTCCTGGCTGTGGGAAGGAATTGTCATGCCTTGCTCAAAGTCATCAGAACATCGGAGAACTTCGACCCAAACTCCTTGGCCATTTTGACGGGCGAGTCTGTGTGTTTGACCTTGAGTGCAGCAGCTCTTATGATAATTGTACGGCTGGAAGGCAGACAGCTGGCTTCACGCTCCCATCTTTCAGTTCACTCTTTTATACTTACATCTCAGCACTGACTTTGCTCATAGGCGTCCAGAGCCAAGTTCTTACCTTTCCTTCTTATCCACCCAGAAGGTCTCAAGGTCACAAGGTCTATCCTTCCACCCACAAGATCTCAAGGTCACAAGGTCTCAAGTGCAAGGTGCACTGAAGAACAGACAAAGGTATGAGAGCCAAAGACTGTGAGGAGACACGGGCACCTAGAGTGACACCAGGTCCCAGTAGCACTACTGTGCTATGGTGATGAGGGTTACAGAAACAAGGATGAATCCCATGTGACCTTCCAGCCCTCTCTCTCACACACATTCTTTAGGGGTCTGTATCCGTCAAGGAGTGAGCCAAGGGCACCAGTGACTTTATCCTACCAGTGTGATAAGATTAGATCTCATGACAGCACTGGGAACAAAAACCTCTCCTGTCCAGGAATGCCTACATCCAATTGGGGATATTTTGGGAAAGCTTTTTAAGACTGGTTGATACAGATTCTTAAAGGATGGGAGATGGCATGAGGCAGACAACAGCATGGGCACAGAGAAACCCTGGACACCAGTGTCCAGGAGAAATTCCATCTGGGACAAGCATTGTAAAACAAAAATGTAGGAAGATAAGAATGAAAAAGTATTTGGGGCTGCTTCATGTATAGGCTAGGTGGACGTCCAGATGCATGGGCCTCAAACTTGAATGTGCCTAAGAACCTACCTTCCCATTCCCTGACTCTCCAAGAGTCTGGTAAAAGATGCAAAGTTTCTTGTGCAGAAATTCTGGGGAAAGGTCTGGAACTTTACCTTCTTGATGAAGACTTCAGGGTGATTTCAGAGCAGATGATGTCTGACATATTTTGGGAAAACCAGGCTTCCAGGGTATGATGACTGTCCATCCCTCAGACTCGGGGAGTTCGAGTCAGCAGGATGAAGTGACCTTCCAGAGACTGACACGCTGTCTTACAGCTGACCTTTGGTAATTCAAGTTAGACAGAATTCTCCCTTGCACATTTTGTCTGTATGTCCCTAGGCCTCGGGCCTGGTGTGGCTATCACTACCCTTAGCCCCCCATGCTGACTTTTGCTCTGTCCTGTCCTCTCTGAATACTCCTTAACCAGATAACCATGTGATGCAAGAATCTGAAGCTTCCTTTCTAGTTTCATTACAAATGTGGAGAAAATGAAGCTAAAAGAAATGGGGTGAATGCAGAACAGTAGCCAGTCATGCTGGGTGTGAACCAGGTCTGACTTTGAATTTTATATTCTTTCTTCAAAATTATTTGCTGCCTTGCATTGAGCCCCATAAGTGACAGATTGAATATCTTACCTAGAATCCTAAAACTTATTTTCAGTATATTTTAAAGATTAATTTTATAGCATTATTCCCTCCTCATTCTATTTTTTTTTTTTTTTTTCTTCTAACAGAAAATTTAAGATGGTAGACATTTCCTTTCTCTCTTCGGAGGGTGCAGAGCAACTTAGAAGACCCTACTAAAACAGATTCCATGCTACTGCTGGGTAATTATCATTCCTTTATCCATTAAGAGTTCTAAGATAAATATGAAAGAAAACAAGGAATAGACTCCTTCCCTATTTCTTTGTACCCTTTTATCTCTAAAGGAGGAAGTTTACTGAACCACTGCCAGCAATTCACTCAGCCTAATGAAGTGTATAAGTAATGGGATTAAATAATCTTAAACCATTATTACAGTGGCCCGATGCTGACATTCATCCAAACTCTGGCATACATCTAGTGGTGAGTTCATGCTTGATTTAAAAATAAACAAACTAGGGCAATGGGAAAGTTCTAGCATAAAGTTTCAGAAGTATTTAACCTGGAAGTCTGAGCGCTTCATTCTGGTTAGGGCTGAAGCAAGCACTGTTCTATTTCCATACTATCTGACCAAAATGTACTGATACCAACATTTTCTAGGGATGTTTCTCTGAACCTATAACCATATTTGGTTTAAAGCCCTCAGAAAGTCAGTCCCAAAGATAGACATTCTTCGAAGGCATCATCAAGACTCGTGTTTTCTAGTCCTTTCTCTGCCACTGAGAAACCATATGACCTCTAGCAAATCAGCCAGCTTTTGGTGGCTTTAATTTTCTCAGCTATAAAATCACATTATTAAATTTCTAAGTTTTCTCTGGCCTTTCGAATGCATTCTAATTTTATGACAACACAAGTTAATATACTTTGGGGTCAAACTGGGAAGAAACAATTATGCTAAGCTAGGCAATCCACTTACAGGTCTGTGCCTTCACTTTCCTTCCAAGTAAGTGCTGTCTTATGGTCTCAGGGACGTGCTGAACAGTAATCAAGGTTAGCAAAAGGATAGGGAATATTTGGGGGAGAAAACTAAATATACCATTAGCAAAGGACAGTGTAGTAACTATTCATTCTCCTATGAAAATGTTGCCGCTTTCTAAAGTATATTCAATCCCCAAATCACTTGCTCATGAGTTAATTTCTCCTGCATAATGTTACAGCATTCCTCACTTAGATCAGTTATACTTTAAAAAGTTTTTTTTTTTTTTTTTTTGTAGAGACAGAGTCTCACTTTATGGCCCTTGGTAGAGTGCCGTGGCATCACACAGCTCACAGCAACCTCCAGTTCCTGGGCTTAAGCGATTCTCTTGCCTCAGCCTCCCGAGTAGCTGGGACCACAACACCCGGCTATTTTTTTGTTGTAGTTCGGCCAGGGCCGGGTTTGAACCCGCCACCCTCAGTACATGGAGCCAGCGCCTTACCGAGTGAGCCACATGTGCTGCCCCAATATACTTTACAAAGTTTTACCTAGATATTTTATAGCTGTTTTGCTTCAGTGCATGAATATTTTTCCTGTTATATTTCCTAACCCTAAAATTGTAATTTTTATTTTGTCAGCTTACTCAACTTCTATCATTCTAATATTTTACAATTTTTTAGGCTTTCCAGAATAATTACATCAAACTATATGTCTTAATTTTTAAATTTTGAGTGGAAGTCTCAGAAAAACATAAATGATACAATGCCATTCATTTAAAATTAAGAAACAACTATATGCAAATAGCATTGTATATTATTTAGAGTTATGTATTAAAAATATAAAGAAATGCATGGATATGATAAATAAACTTAGAATAGCAACTATCCCTGAATGGGAGTGTTGAGGATGTGATCAGGGGAAGAACCTAAGGGATTTAAAATAATTTTTTACTGTTTTGTTTCTTTCACTGGATAATGAGAACGTAGACTTTCATCATTATGCTTTACATCTTTGTACACGTTAGAGATATTAGGTAATTGAAATGTATATAGTACTTTGAGCTTGATTTGTGTTATGGCCATTGTTTTGGTTTTAAACAAGAATGTGTGATGAATTTTATTAAATTCCCTTTGAAAGAAAAATATCTATGGAGATAAGTGTTTTTTTTTTTTTAATCAGATCTATCAATATAACTAATTATTTTAATAAATTCTCAATATTGACCTAACATTGCAAATAGAATTAACTGAAATGTTTTATTATGTGGCATTGCTAATATTTCATTCAGGATTTCTGAATTTGTGCAAGAGGTTTCCTCTTGGGGTA
Organism: Loris lydekkerianus; assembly: GCA_963574355.1. NCBI lineage: Eukaryota > Metazoa > Chordata > Mammalia > Primates > Lorisidae > Loris > Loris lydekkerianus. Next base: position 39,864 of record CAUYPK010026734.1, on the reverse strand, counting down.
ACTCTGGTGTGGCATTATTATGGGGATCATGCTAGCTTTATAAAATGATTTGGGAAGCTTCTCTTCTTTTGCTAGGCGCTGAAAGTTGAAGTAGCACAGAAATTACTTGCTCTTTGAAGATCTGAAAAATCCTATGAGTGACATTTTCTGGGTGTTTTTCAAGTAGTAGCTCTGCATTTCCTCAAGTTTATGAGGTCATTCATGTTTCTCTCACTTGGATTTTAGATGTGCACAAAAACAGCCTCTCCTATTAAATATCAAGAGTAATAATTTTGAAATGTCTTCTTTACCTATGCTGAGAGCTTCTTTTCCATTCCCAATATTCTGTAATGTTTATCTCTCTATTATCTTCATCATAAGTTTATTTTATTGCTCTTTTCAAAAATTTACTTTCTGGACCTAGAAATTCTAGTGCTTTTCAATGTATCCATGACTTTTTAATGAAGTTCTTCTCCCTTTAAGTGTCTATCTTGTCCTTTTCTAGCTTTTAAAATTATTACATGTGCACTCATTCCTGCTGCACTCAATGTACTCAATTTCAGCATTACTGAAATCCAACTTTGGAAGCATATCACCTCTCATTGCTCTGAAGTGTCATCCCCATGACTGTTTTCTAAGTATTCTTTAACCTAAGAATGTGTTTATTTATTTATCCATTGCTTGTTTCATGGCACGGCTATGTGTGACTCTGCCGGCCATAAGAGGAACTGTCCACAGCTTCCTATTAGACTGGACATGGTATGTGGCTCTAAGTTTTAGGGTTTGGATCGCTTTACACTGGTGTGTGTCCCTCATCCCATTAGTGATAATGGGTCTGGTCTTGACAAATTCCCTCAGCATTTGTCTGCAGAAGTTTTTATTTCTCCCTCCTATAAGAAACTTAGTTTTGCACGGTACAAAATGCTAGGCTGGCTATGATTATGTTTGAGAAGACAGAAGGGGGCCCCAGTCTCTGAGAAGGTCTCAGCTGAGAAGTCTGCCGTGAGTCTGATGAGTTTTCCTTTATAGGTTATCTGATGCATTCACCTTATGGTTCATAGGAGTTTCTTTTTTGTATTAATTGTGGCCAGTCTGATGAATATATGTTGTGGGCATTACCTCTTGGCGATGAATTTTCCAGGAATCCACTGCACTTCTAGTTCCTGGATGACCTGTGAAATTTTCCTCAAGTCTTCCCTCAGCTAGGTTTTCCAGCCCTTGTGGATTTTCTTCTTCCCCTCGGGAATGCCTGTGACTCCTACGTTAGACTTCTTTACATAATCCCATGATTCCTGTAGGCTTTGCCCAGTTCTGTTACTTCTGTGTTTGTTCTCTTTGACTGACTTGTTTAATTCAAAGGTATTGTCTAGTTCTGAGATTCTTTCTGCCTAATCTAGCCTATTCTTAAGGCTTCTTTCCATTGTGTTTTGTACTTCCTTGAATGAATTTTTCATTCCCAGAAGCTCTGCTTGAGATATATATATATATATATATATATATTTTTTTTTTTTTTTTAACAATTTGACATCTTTAGTGAACTTTTAAATTCATTTCCTGCATTATTTTTGTGGGTTTTTTAAAAATGCACTTCTATTTTCTCTTATATTTCATTAAGCTTCCTTAAAATCTATATTTGAAATTTTTTTTGTTTTCTTTTTTTTTTTTTTGAGACAAAGTCTCACTTTGCCACCCTCCATAGAGTGTTGTGGCAACATAGCTCACAACAACCTCCAGCTCCTGGGCTCAACTGATCCTCTTGCCTAAGCCTCCTGAGTAGCTGGGAGTATAGACACCTACCATGATGCCCAGAGGGTTTTTAGAAATGGGGTCTCACTCTTGCTCAGGCTGTCTAGAACTCCTGACCTTAACAATCCACTCATCTCAGCTTCCTGAGTGCTAGGAGTATAGGTGTGAACTACTGCGCCTGGCCCCCATATTTGAAATTCTTTATCGGTCATTTCAATGTACTTCTTTTGGTTTGTTTCTGTTGGTATGGAGTTATTGTTTTCTTTTGAAGGTATCCTTTCACTCTGATTTTTCATGGTTCCAGAGATCTTTTGTTGATTCTTTCTCATCTGGAGCTGCTGTTGCTTCTTATTTTTGGATTTTCTTTTGTTTAGATAATGGCATGCCCAGTTTAACCTCTGAGAAAGTAGGTGGTGCTTGTAGGTGACACTCAGCCACACCCTGAATGATTGAGTGAGTAAATGCTGTAAAGAGAGTGCAAGCTGACCTGCTTGTCAGTAGATGGCCTTGCTGGAAGAAGTTGCAATGTTATTTATGGGTCCTGTGACTGGGTATAATCCTTCAGGAGAAGCACTGGTGGTAGGTAGGCCCCTGAAACTTGAGGTGAGTCCTTATTCTGTGCCCCAGCAGAAGCAAATCAGGTGTGTGGCTTCTGGCAAGGTATTTGTTTTAGGAGGGGTCAAAGGCCTGCTCCCAGTTTCTAGGCAAAGCTCCCAGGGAGGCGATGAAGTGGCCTCACCCAACCAGAAGGTCTGCCAGTGGAGGTGTGCCATCTGAGATCCACAATCCGCAATCTAGAGGTCTGAAGCAGGCCTCACTCCACCCTGCCCTGCTCTGTGGTTTTCCACCTGCTATCTGCCAGTAGCCAAAGCTCTAGCCAGCTGAGGTCCCCCACGACTATGATGTGAACTGGAGGGTTCCCTGCCCAGAATTCTGGCTGAGCTGAGAGCTGGGCCTCCTGTGTGTGGAGAGGTGCCTCACAAGCACCCTGAAGCTAGGACTTACACTGCATTCTCCCCCATCAGCCCATACAGACACCCTTGCCTCCCAAGAGTAATTTGGAAATCTCGCCTCTGCATCCACAAGCAATGTGATGGAGACCTGGGGGTAGGGGATCTGGCCTGCGGGCCTGTCCCCAGGTCCCTGGAGATCAATTCCTGACTATGTCAGGGAGCGTGTGCTGGTCCCAAGTTGTCCACAGGTGCCCAAGCAGGTAGAAGAGCTCTCCAGCAGTTGGAGATGCTCTCCCGCTGATTGTCAGAGATGTGCGGGAGGGAGAAATAAGCCACTGCATCCACCCTTCTTGCTGGGCTCCAAGCCTTTACCGGCTGATTTCTGCCAGTATCTTGCTCCACTGTATTTTGCAACGCAACTTCCTCCTCTTAAGTCTCTGGTAGATTCTGTCACTTTCCCCTTAGAATTGTATCTAGTTTATGCTTGTTTATTTGTTTTTTCATCTAAAGCTTTTCCTTCTTTCTGAGATGATTTGCTAGCTGGTATCCCAGCCAACTTCCTTATTTTGAATGATTAGCTTTATTGCTTTAAGTCTTATCACTATTTTATTTGCTCTGGATCTCTGGTATACTTTATTTTGATTAGTTTATGGGATATTTATTTGAGTCACTTTTCAGAAATATATATATATTACATGCAATATATATATTTTATATATAATATATATTTCTAAAAATATATATGTGTGTTTTATATATAAAACACATATATGTGATATATATTCTTTCTCAATGTCCAAGGAATATTTAAAAGAGAATATTTTGTAGAACACTAAGTTTTATATACTATTGTGTAATAAAAGCAAGTTACTAAATAGTATTTATGATATGATCCCATTGTGTGTGCTTGTGTATAACCACATGTGTACAGATGTGTGGTTACATCCATGTACATATATCCATACCCATATGTGTACTGAAGTAGAAAAGAGTGTTTCATAAAAAGTGAACTGCTATTGTATTTAAATGAAAGAATCACATATTTTTTTTTTCTCTATCTTCTAATTTTTCTCTAATCAGCAGAGACTACTAAAAAACTTAAGGTTTTCTAAAAGAATTACTACCATAAGAAAGATTATACTAAGTTCTACATTTCTCTAACATATCTTAAAATAAAGTGAAAGACACATTCATAAAATTTGGAGTTTGGGTTAACTTTTTTTTGAAGACGTAACATTAAGAAATGGTATTAGAGACAAAATTAGAAAAAAGGAAAGCTAGCAACAACAAATGGATTTCCAGTGATTTCTGCTGCCTATGTAGAAAAAGCTGGACTTGGGAAGCAAGGCCAGTGTCAAGTCTTAAGTCCTAGCTTGGACAGGCCTGCTCCATGGCACTGCTAAGCCGACAGTTTCTATGACTCCCTTTTCTTGCTACTGGAAATGAAGGTAGAAATAATTGTACCGATCCTCTAGGGTCATTAAATGATAACATGCAATAGGAGAAAAGTGCTTTGTAAAAGTTGAAGCACTAATCAATTTTTAGTTGGTATCATGAATAATTTTAATTATAAAAATGTTGTTGCCTTCTAATGCCTTTCTGTGAGGCATTTCAAAGAGAGCAACATGAGAATGCTCAAGACCAGACAGGGGCTGATGGTTTTTCATCCATGCAATTTTAGCATTTTAGGTTCTATAATACTGGAAGGCATGATTCTGATGGTCATCGATTAAAATTTCGGAATGAGAAAGCTGTAATTACGGATGACTTTACAAGTGAGCAGTGGGAATTTGTCAGGATGTTTGTCTTCAGAAAGTTGAACATGAACTGCAGATTGGTAGCAATAAAGTGCAAGTCTTTTGTTACTTTGCAAACATCAAAATGGGACTAATAATCTACCCTGATGACGAATTCACAGAGCTCTCACAGGTATGATGACTGTAGTAAAAGATGCTATTCCCATCAGAGAGCCTGCTTAACCTCTCAACAAAGTGCTTGACATTTTTGTTTTTCTATCTTGAACCATCTATTTTCCTTCCTGGGAGAGTTCCAGTGAAATGAATGATGATACATAATAACATCAGGAAATATGTGTGTGAGTGTGCATGTGTGTGAGTGTGTGTGTGTGAGTGTGCGTGTGTGCGTGTGTGTGAGTGTGCGTGTGAGTGTGCGTGTGTGTGAGTGTGCGTGTGAGTGTGCGTGTGTGTGTGTGTGAGTGTGCGTGTGTGCATGTGAGTGTGCGTGTGTGTGAGTGTGCGTGAGTGTGTGTGTGTGTGAGTGTGCGTGTGCGCGTGTGCGTGTGTGAGTGTGCGTGTGCGCGTGTTGTGACCCAGAAAGTGAGACAAGAGGAACAGACAAACACTCTCTGGAGGAGAGAGAGACGATTAAGAAAAGAGAAGGAGAAAAGATCATGTGGATTTTGGGTTCAGTTCTAAACTCTAGGTTCCTTTTCCAACACCTACATACAAAGCCCTGGGGGTAAGCACTTTTAAAAAACATTTTATTAAGAGGACTCGAGTCTATAAAAGGACTGCTTTCCTGCAGAGGTACCAAAGCCTCCCTTTTAATGTAAGCCGAAAAGTTAGAATGTCTTAACTGTAGCCACTTAACGACATAAAGGAGCAAAAGGCTGCTAGTGTGTTGGCCACTAATGCACCAAGTTCAGGTACCTTGAAGCGTTTAGTCTCCTGTGGAGTCAGCCTCCTGTTACCAGAGGCCCTTTAATCACTTGAGTTTTAACTCTAATAAAAATGTCTGTATGGACTTCTACTGCTGGAGAGTTAGGAGTTGGATTCCATCCGCTCTGAGTGAGACCTGGTTTAGGGGAGGATCCTTGGCTGCCGTTTCGTAAACAGACGGTCACTGAAAATTTCTGATGTGCTGTGTCCCTAGGCCCAGAATCCGGCAATTGTAGACACAAAGACAGGAATTCCTTTGCTAAATCTATGAGTAAGCCTGTCTCATTACCGGCAGGACACCTAAGCGAGAGGCATGGTTTCTGCCCTTCATACTCACACTGACACAAAAATCTTAAGCCAAGCACCAATCCTTTCTTCTCATATACGTCCTTACATCTCTTCCACGACATTTATTCATTTTGGTATTTCTATAGCAACTACAGCCAGGAAATTGCCCCTAATTTAGAGAGCTTTCATATTGCATCAGATCATGCTAAAGGAGAAAAGCAATGATAACAATGTTTTTAATGGCATTAAGCTCAGATAGTAGTGAATAATTTCATAATATATAAGACATCACACTTGTTTATTCCTTCTATTTGAAGACAGGGAAGAAATTAATCTCTCTCCCTAAAAAGTGAGAAGATAGGGACTCAGAAATTAAATGACTTAACCAAGGTCACACCAGGAGATTTAGAATTAGAAAAAAAATAATCACTTTACTTCCCAAGGAAATTTTAGTGACCTTATTTTTAATCTGTTTATTTACTCAACTCTGTAAGAATAATCAAAACTAAGCTTTTAAGAGATATATCAGCAAAGTAGAAAACAATCTTGCTTATTTTGTTAACAATTATAGAAACTTAAAATAACCATGACACAATGTACTTACTAAATTGGTTCAAAATGAATATAAATAATCTCTTCCATGGAGGAGAGGTTACATTTTAACATATAGTTTCATTGTTGCTGATGATTTTGTAAAGTAGAAAATAAGTAATCTAACAAGATAAAGCAGAAACTTTCCTTAAACTAGACTTGGTAATATAAATCAGTGATTTTATGCAAGGATATAATTCAAATTAAAAAAGTACTCAGCTACGCAAAGGTAGGTTATTTACATACTAAAATATTGAAAAATACCTAATATCTTTTGAGTGGCAAATGGTTTTAAAATGCTGTGTGTAAGCACATCATAAAATTAAACACCTAAAAAGCTAAACATAAAGCTAAAAAGCATAACATATTAATAGTAAAAAAGTATTAAATGTTTATATTAGGTTAAAAAAAACCCAAAATGTGTAAAATGCTTAGAGAGAATTATAATGCTTTACCGAATTAAATTTGTTCAATCATAGCTACTAACACGTGTGGCTTAAGAATTTAAGAGATAGGAGGAAAATTTTAATAACCATTGAACCAAAGCTGCAGACATTATGGGTATAGTTTCCCTCAAAATTATGTAAACATTTGACTTAAATAGGACCCTAAGTTTATCAACAACTAATTTAGACAGAACTATTATAAATTTAATTTACATTACATTAGTGCCATTCCTGAACTCAGAATCAAACATAAAGGGTCCTTACACAGAAATACTTAACCAAGTCACTATCTTTAATATTCAGATCCTATCAATGAAAAAAAGAGGGCATATTAAACAATGGTCAAGGGCTACGTTTTTTCTTCTTTGTATAGAATGTCTAGAGACATCACTTTCCAAAAATGTAACAAAAGCAATTTTGCTGGCTCATGTAGTAAGTGCTTCCAGTTCTAAAGCCTTTGGTTCTGAGCGAGACACATGCACTCTGTTCTGGAGTTGTCTTTCATAAATCTTCCAAAGTTGTTTTATTTTATCCTCCAAGTTTCCCCAACTCACATTCTAGTGTGCAGTTTATAGGACTTTCGAAAGTTCAGGAGAAATTAAATACAAATACATCCATCTGAGAGCTTGAGGGCTGTGCTGAACTCTGTAATTAACAATGAACAAGGGTCTCCTAGGAAAGCTTCACTGAATCCTGGTAAGAATTAAATTACATTCTAGAGTCACCATGGATATATCTCATTAAAATTTTTTTCTGGTTAAAGGTTAAAGGTTCCTATGAAGAAAAGAAGTCGAAGGGACAGTAAGAATTTCCGTTATTTGAATTCATCCAGCTCTTCCAAGTTTGCAATTAAATATCTCCCAGATAGTTTTCCTTGTCATAAGCAGAGTATAGTAAAGGGAAACCAAAGCTGAGTGTGCTGGCATCCTAGAAGAATCACAAAGATCCCACAACACTTGGAATGGAGATTGAAACTTGAGCCCACATGGCGTAGAAACCCATTATTTAGTCAGATTAGACTTTCTTCAGTCTTATTACACACGAGGGAAAGCAAGCAAACATTTAGCAGTGGGAGAGGAGTATGCCTGAGAGGTCACCGTAATTTCCTAAAGCCCAGAGAATTTCACTGCACGTTCAAAAATATTCAATAGGTTCAGAAATCTTACTACAGTTAATCCCAGAATAACATTTACTGCACTTCTATTTCCTGAACAGGCCAAGTGTGCTTTACAAATTTTGCCTCATTTCTTTTTCATGAGCCTTTGGGGAAGCGACCGCAATCGTTCTCATTACGCAGATGAGGACACTGATCACGCAACTTTCTCAAGAAGACAAAACGTTAAGTGGCGGGACCAAATTCAAACTCATGTTCGTCCCACTCTAGTATATTGTTGCCCAATACTGTCTGTGTGGTTTCTAGACTGTAGGGGATAAAGAATAACTAAATAAGGCTGCCATGGAGCATCATTAAAGTACCAGGAATGGACAATGTCATCAAAAAAGGGATGAAAAATAGTTACTTATGGTAAGGACAAACTACCTCAGGTGCCTCTACAGACTTCCAACATCATGGGCATAGCACTTAGGAAATAAATAACTTCAAGTGATAGTTCTAAGCCATCGTGAGTGACTGTTCTTACAGTCTGTTTAAAAGGCACACCTTTCTCCTTATTTGAAGTATCTTTTTTTTTTTGAGGCAGTCATACTCTGTTGCCCAGGCTGGAGTGCAGTGGCGTGGTCATAACTGACTGCAACCTTCAACTCCTGGGCTCCACTCATCTGCCCTCCAAACAGCTGGGACTACAGGCATGTGCCACCTGGTTAATTTTTCTTTTCTTTTCTTTTTTTTTTTAAGACAGGGTCTTACTCCATGGTCCAAGCTGGGTGAAATATTCTTACCTCCTAAAGAAGCAAACTGTTCTTCCCTAGACTTTCCTTTCTACAAAAATGCTCATTCTCAATCAATAGGACATGACTGTATTTGCCTTTATGCTTCAGAAAAACTGAAACATGTGGCATTTGCAAAGAATGTGGGCTTCGGAGTATGAATAACAGACTAATGATAGAACATACGAAGTTGCTTTTCTCCTCTCTACATCTCTGTATTCTCACTGCTAAAGAGAGAAGATAGGCAAATAATCTTAACTTTTTTTTCGGCTCTAAAATTATATGGCTTTATAAAGATGCTACATGTGTTTCAGTTGCCTTTGGGAAGAAAATGAAATGAAATTGAACCTAGAGGATCCACAACTATATGTGATCCTGTGTACACTTAATTTTGTCTATTTTTTATTTTATTTTTTTGAGACAGACGCACTCCGTCACCCTGGGCTCAATACCGTGTCATCAGAGCTCACAGCAACCTCAAACTCCCGGGCTCGAGATTCTCTTGCCTCAGCCTCCCGAGTAGCTGAGACTCTAGGAGCCTGCCACACCGCCTACCTAATTTTTCTATTTTTAGTAGAGATGGGGTTTCACTCTTGCTCACACTGGTCTAGAACTTCTGACCTCAAGCAATCTACCTGCCTTGGCCTCCCAGAATGCTAGGATTATAGGCATGAGCCACCATGCCCAGCCCAAACACTTAATCTTCAAGAACTTTCTGATCTGTGCCACAGACCTCAGACATAAAATGAGTTAGAGCTGTCATGTTATGGGGGAATATCAACCAGGCCAGAAACTTCTTTAATAAACTTGAACCTTAGGAATCTGCAAAGCTATGTATGACTCTCCAAACCAGGTACCAAGACTTCTTTATTTGAAACCCCTGGGTACAGAGGGACAGACTCTTTTGCAGTTTTGCAAGAAAGTAGTACTTTCCCACTAACATGTGTTAAATAGAAAGAGTAAAATCATGCAGAAGGAGAACAAAGAAATTTACTTTAGATTAAAAATAAAAGTTTTGTATTCATCAAATGGCACTATTAGAAAGTGTCTTAATACATAGATTAAGTAGCCTTACTGAAATCTAAGATAATGTGACTACTTTTTAGTCACTCAGCTATGTTATTAAAATATACTTGCTAAAAAAAATATATCGTTGCAGTGTTTTTTTAGTAAAAGAACTTCTTAGCTTGGTCATCCTTCCTATTCAATTCCCTTTAAGATGCTCTATAAAAATTCTGTTTGCATCACTGAAAACCTGCTGGATAAGACAGGGAAGGGGCATTCTAGTTAGGTGAAAGGTGATTCAAAGGGTCCAGGAGTTTGGAAGAACACTGACATGTACAGAGATCCTATAAAGTTTCCCTGAAAACACTGGGACTTCAAATGCAGGGTATAATCTAATAACAAGAGACGTGACTCAGCTACTAGGAAGCTTCCAATGCTTCTGGGAAGAAAACACAAGCTTGTACCTACAGGGTTGAAAATCACTGGCTGATGATAATCCCAGCTATTAATATTTGAATGGCAGTCCCACCCTCAGTGCATCTTTCTGACCTCATTTGAATGGGGATATATAGAAGAAAATTGCAGTATGCTAACTTATACACACACACACACACACACACACATGCATTTTGAAATTTGGCTACATTCTATCCAGAGCGATTAGCATTCAGCCACAGAAGACACCTTTGCAAAGCACGCTGGGAACCAATGTGGGACTTACAATGTAGCAGGGCTCACAGTAGGCTTTCTTTTCCACAGCATAGAAGGGCTGCCCCCGGAGCTTGTTGTTGCAGATGATGCAGGTAAAACAGTCCACGTGGAAGACCTGATCCATGGCAGTGCATCCTGTACCTTCCCCAACCACATTTTCTCCACAGCGAGCACAGCGGCCTAGAAAAACAACAAAGGGATTGATTGTTAAGAACAGAGCACAGTGGCCTAGAAGAACAAAGGGATTGATTATTAGGAACAAGCCAAGGTAGACTTCAATCCTTCTGAAGACAACGTGGTGGTGGTGGTAGGGAATAGCAGATTCCTAAGGTCAGCAGCAACAGAGCCACCACTTCTGTCCTCACTGACACTAGCAAGGTCACCAGCACAAACACCACTGTCCTCTGTAAGGCCAACACAGTGGGAATTCTACATGAGTTATATGAGGACATTGGCCCCTTAGCCTAAAGTTAGTCTTACAGTCGGTAACAGCAGAACGCAGGTCTTTCAAATCTCACAGGCAAGTGCGAGAAGAATATGATTTAGGATGCTTGGAGTGGAAGGCCCAATCTGTAAAACAGTCCAGAATCTTCCTAGAGATGCTGTGCATCCAGTTACGATGTGAGGGAACTGCGTCCACACTCGAACTTTAATTCCTTTCACAAAAGTCCTGGTTGTAAAACCTCTGTCGCCACAAGCCCTCAGTGACAGGCAGAGGACAAGCTAGACACTTTTATTTCCAGACTGCTCTCACTGCTAGAAAGTTCTCTCTTATATTCAGCCAGAATGCTTCCTCATTCTTCCCAATAGTTCTAGTTCTGTCTTCTGGGGCCTCTTGAAACGAATCTCATCCTTTGGACTCGACACGCTTTAAGATACCAAAATTCAGATAGCATTGCCTCCAAGTCGGTTCCTAGGTGGAACATCCCTACATCCTGCAATCCTCCCATATAATGTAGCGTTTTGAGTCTCTCACAGCCCAAGTTCACATTGTTTGTGCAGTGTTTGGTAAAGCTCCAGCATTCTTAATTTGATGAACGGGGCATTTGGCCCACTTACAGACATCAGGTTGAAATTTTAAAAATTCACATTAAATTCTAAATTATAACCATAAAATGTAATTTAAAACAAACACATCAATGAGAGGTGTTATGCTGGGTGTATCTCCTGATTCTATCCTGGGAATCTCATGGCAGAGGTCATGTCCACAGTTAGTTGTCTCTCTTATTTTTTGTTTCTAACAAGTTAAAAATAATCCTAACAAATAATTTAAGGCCACTAGGAATGTCATCAAGAATCTGCAGGCTCGACAGATAACAGTTACAGCAAGCCTAATATATCATATACATCAGGCATCTTCCCATGGGATTATATTAACTCATTCATATTCACAACAACCAAGTACAGGTACTGTTAATATTCCTGTTTTACAAATGAGGCAATTGAATCACATAGATGGTTAACTAACTTCAAGCCCAAGCATGCATTTTAGTACCTATGCTCTTAACTACTAGGCTATATTGGCTATTCCTAGTTCTGTGCCTCACGATTAACACAAATCTGACATTGGGGAGCATTATGGAGAGATCTGCCACCGAAGACTGCTTTCAGCACTCCATCACATAGGATTGACAGCCATTTCACACTCAAAAATGGGAGGGCTAAGTGTTTCAACTTGAGAGAAAAAAGGCAACTGTATTTCTAATTTTCTCTGGTTGCATTTGGCTCTAGAATGCAGTTCTTTATATTCTGTTGCAGGGTTTGAATGTGTCTTTTAAATATGACCCAAAGTATCTATCTTGAAAATTATCAAGTGCGGGAAACAGACTCATGGGCACTAGGCTGTCTCCACTAGGGTTGATTATATCATGAAGTTTTGACACCATATTGTTGATATTTGATGAAAAATTGTGTATAATATTTATAATGAACTTTGTGGCTGGTTTTAAAATTTTTATCCACAAGTGAATTTATACCTGTTCTTGTTAAAAGAGAAAATATGTTTTTATAATTTTGGACTTTGCATGTCTATAGAAACAAAATCATATGTGACATTATTTTTTGTCATTATTATAAAAAAACCCCCAAATAACAACAACAAAAAAAGTTCTATGTTTGAAGATAATGCTACAATTCTGAGATCTTCATGCCACCTCTGACAACATTTCATTACAGAAAACACTGGTGAATAGAAGTAAGTGGATCACCCATCCACGCGATTATCTGGAGCGTATTGTATTCCTATGAAAACTGTAATTTTACATTTCAAATTTGTTAATGGCAGGTCAGCAGAATTATCTTTGTAAATTATTCTTTTCTTTTCTAGATGTCAAGAAAAATCATGTAATAGGGCACCAGGGACTCTCAGGGATACAGACCACACTTTGGAAAAAAGTATTTCTGGCCAAAAGCTATCAGCTGTTGGTCATGGTGGTCTACTAGGAAGCTAAAGGTAGCAATTTTGAGCCATATCACAATTTCCCAAAATGTAGTATCTGGAATCCAAGAGCCTAAAGCTACATGATTTGTGTAGAGTTTCCTAGCTACCCATGAGGATCTGGGAGCAAGTTTCAATCACTGATTTAGAGCAAAAGGTCAGAGCAGAGCCCCGAAGGTCCAAGACTAAATAGTTCAAAAGTCTCATGACAATTTGTGCAAAGTGTCTTTGAAGAAACTGCTATGGAAACGTGGAAGGAAAACTATGTCTGAGGAGGGTAGGAAAGGTTTTGCGGACAAAGAGGCATTGGAGACTGCCTGAAACCATGGAATTCTGATAGGTGAAGAAAAAGTGAGAAGAAACAGTCTAATTTTTCCAAAGAGTGGCTGTGACTTATTGCATGTAAGGACACTCCAGTGGTTTGGTGACAGCACAGCTATGAAAGCAGACTGACTGTATTCATGAGGAACAACCTTCTCCTTTATGTGTTGGAGAATATTCTTCCAGAATGGGTCAGTCAGCCTCATATGCTGGACTCAGACATGACTGGCCTTGCTGCCTCCCTTATTTTCCTATACTTGGGATAAACTGGGACACCAGCCTCGAGGGCAGCCAGTCTGACACCTTCAAAATCACAAGCACAGAAAAAGAGCGAAGAACAAAAAATAAAAATAGCCCTACATATCAGCAGGACAGAAAAGGTGCCCGAATGTTCCCTTTTCACATTTACAAAAATTTACAAACTATGCCTTTTGGGGAGGCATTCAGAATGGAAAGAAAGTCACTCAAGTATAGCGTGGCCTTGCCTCTTTCACTGCATATTGTTAAAAGCACACAGCATTTTCAATACCCATCTTTCAGACACGTATCTCAGTACTTTTAAACAAGAAAAACCACAGGAATGTTACTAAGCAATCAAGACATCAGAGCAGGAAAATGAACAGCTGATGAGCAGCCTGTAAGAAGCTGCAGCTCAGAGCAGGGCTGGTGGCAGGCACTTGCGGGCGGTGCTTAGCGCTGAGCAAGCATCAGAACATTCTGATGAACCCTGATGCTGGGCCAAACATCAGTGACTTAGGACTCCTAAATCCGCTCGTACAAAATAGGGTGTTTCTATATTACCAGCAAGCAGTACATCGACAGTGGAGCCAGCCCTGGATTCTTCTTAGCCATTTCCTCCTCCCCCTACTTACAGCCACCTCAGCAAAGCCTCTGATACCTGTGCTTTCCACCACACGCCTACTACCCAAATCAGGTTTTGTCATCTTTCACTGGTCATTGCAAGGGTTTCCTGATTGTTCTGCTATCTCTAATTTACTTCCTTTAACAAACAGAAAGCTTTATAGATGTTTTGATAATTGAGCTAAGTCTAAAAGGTTAGAATTTGAACAAGTCATTTTTAAGGATGGCACAGGTGGAGTGTGGCAAATCAACAGGTCGAATGAGGGAGGTAGAACAGTGAAATGTGGGTTTTCATACTTATTTTCTCTTTTGGTAATATCAATTTATTTCTTTCATAATGTGAAAATACATTTTCTATTTTAAAATGTCCTTTCCCCCAGGATCACTACATGATTAATACAACAGACCACAGATCCTCTTTTACAAATGCTGCTTATTTTGGAGGAGAGACCAAAAGTGCCCATAGCCCTTTTGAGAACTGACGGCACAGTAACTGGGGAAGACATGCTCTTAAGCTTGCACATTACTCAACATCAAAAGTAAAGCAGCAAATTTATGCAGATATCAAGTCTTCATGTCCTCCTTGCCACTTGATTCATAAATTTTAGGCATAAGCAAAATAATGTATCTCTAAATATTATAATGAATTAAAGCTCTACATGCCTATTGTATGCTACATCAGTTTTCTCAATAATCACCTTATTCACCATATGCTGAAAAAAGTCCTGTTTTAAATGTTGAATCAATCACATTATATAAGGGCAGTGAAATGATGGTAAAGTCTTCCTAGAAATAAAGCTTGATCTAATTTATGTAACACATGGCCACAAGAGTTATTTTCCTGAAACACAATCTCCATTAAGATCCTTCAAAAATTATCTTCTGTTGAAGACACACAAAGATAACAGAACCAGTTTGCAACCTTTATGTGATGGGCCTATACGACATTGACCAAAGATTCTAGGATGATGGCATTTTTTAATCACCAAAGCTTGTATTTCCTGGGGCCCTACACTACAGCATTAGTGTCTGTAGTAAGAGACAACCTATTCCTTAAACTGCTCTTGTTCTTGATCAGTGATTTCCAACCTTCCCTGTGTATTGCAATCATTTGGGGGTACTTTAAAAATATACTGATTCTTGGGTCCCAGCTCCAGAGTTTCAGATATCACTGGTCTGAGGTGGTATGTCACAAGAAATGAAATTTTAAAAGCTCTCCAGGTGATTCTATTGTTTTAGGTTAAGCTACTGTTCCAGGGGGTACCTATTTCTGTTCTGCCTGCCAGTTACAAAAGCTGACAAGTGCTACCTAAACAGTTTTCTTTTGCATGCTGAACAGTTTGGGGACAGACTGCTCAACTAGAAGTAGTTAAAAAAAAAAAAAAAAGAAATTTCTATGGCACCATAATATATGCTATCTTTCACAGTCTCCCTAATGTTATCTTTATGTTTCAGTTTAAAAACTTTTCAATGGTTCAATGGGTTTCTACCCATTGAAAACATACGAGAACAGAATCAGCTAAAGTTTCACATAAAATTTCTAGTAGCACTGAGCCAGAGAAAGTAGTTCACTTCCATTAATGGGAAGTACTCCAGGAGAACTGGCTTATTTGTGTTGAGGAATTTCTCACGTGGCACTGCTGTGTGGCCTTAGACAACATGGACTCCACAGAGGCTGTCCACTGACAGCATTGAAGGTAAGCTTTACATACCACATCGAACATCAAACTGCATTTCCACGGACTCTGTCTTTAAATAATGTAGCAGTAACCAACCTCCTGTGGTTAGTGCCAATTAGGTCTGTGACCCGGCATCCTTATCATATCTTAATAGCTGGATTGTAGGACACACACCACTCTGTCTCTCTGCCTGTGTCTGTACGACTCATACAGTTTCACTCCTCACGGACATGCCTGTGAATTCAGTGGGTACACTGGCAGGACAGGCAAGGCAGCCGCACATGTGGCTGTTGCCCTCTCTCTTTTTTTTTTAACTCCTCTACACACCACACATATAAAGGAAGAGGAGCAATGACGGTCATAAGTGTAGTAGTAGGACGAGTGGTAGACATGAAACACTTTCAGAGATCGTCAAATTAAGAAACATTAGTCCTAGGCCAGGTGCCCATGGCTCACACCTGTAATCCTTGTAGTCTGGGAGGCCGAGGTGGGTGGATTGCTTGAACTCAGGAGTTCAAGACCAGCCTGAGCAAGAGCAAGACCCAGTCTCTACTAAAAATAGAAAAACTAGCCGGGTGTTGTGGTAGGCACCTATAGTTCCAGCTACTTGGGAGGCTGAGGCGAAGAGGATCTCTTGAATCTGAAAGGATGAGGTTGCAGTGAGCCATGATGACTCCATGATATTCTACCCAGGGCAACAGAGTGAGACTCTGTCTCCAAAAAAAAAAAAAAAAAAAAGTTAGTCAAAAAGCAGAAATTAAGCTAAGGCAAACAAACAAAACATATGCATACACTCATACACAAACCAAAACCCCAAAGTTGTCAGGGAGAGATGTTTGGGAATGGGTGGACAGAGGCCTTGGCAGTAAAGTGTGATCTGCTAAGTCAGTATGAAGTTTAACCACGGCGTGATCCACCTACCCGAGTGAAACTGTATTATAGATATATATTTGCTTAGGTCAGACCTTCAGGTGAGGAGGTAAATCGGGAGGGGAAGTCCCACATATGTTTGTAACAGCAAGTGTGTTTCACTAATTAAATATATGCATTGTGAAGGAGCATAAAGAAAAATAGGAAATTATTGTGTGTTTTTCTCTATGGTAAGGCTGCCCTGAGCAGATCACGTATATTATCTTACTTAGACCCATTAACCCTTATCTATGATTCTTGTTTTGTTGATAATGAAACCCAAGCTTAAGGCACCAAGCCAAGAAGATCTCGTAGGTGGAATGCAGAGGAACTAAGATGAGAACCAAGTCTGACCTCTAAATCCCGTTTTCATAATCAGCATGTTTTTCAACGAATATTATTCACTCATAACTCTGACATTACCTGCATTGCTTAGGAGTAGGGCTGATTGTTATTTCCAGGGGAAAAAGAAGGGCCAGTATAGTATCTCTTCTCCACCCCAACCCCCTTGCTGAATCTCAGGAGATCTTAGTGAAAGTCATGGTCTACCACAGGAAGGGAGGTCAGAACAGGAAAGAGGCCTTCACAGCAGATCTAGAGTTTTGACCCTTAAACTCTGCCTTCCCATCAAGAAAGTTTTGTTTGTTTATTTAAAAAGTAAAACAAGACACAACACTGATACTCCAGTTTCCATCTCCAGAGACTTGCTGCTTTTTGGCCAGGCCCCTGAAATAACTTTTAGATCAGAGGTTCCCCAGGCGATTCTAATGCAGCATATTCTAGAACCTTGGCTATACCAAGAACTGTGCACTTATTTCTACAGGGAGTAGTTTGTCTTGGAGTATTAGAAGGTAGTGATGATTAGGGCCAAATCCCCAGGGGCCACACCCTAGGCGACGACAACTTTAATATCGGGCTGATGGAGGCAGAGTGCTGGGCGCCATCTAGCCTGCTCCCAACCTTCACTAAACCAGTACCGTGCACAGCAATCATGGCAACAACTTTCTGACAACAAATCCCATCCTAAGGAACAGCAGCAAAAACAAATAAAAAATCAAAAACAAAACAAAAATACCACCACCACCAACTAACATAAACAATCAACAACACTTAGTAATTTTTGATGTAATGCATAGTGCCGGTTAAACAAAGTTAGATGTCCCACCGTGTAAAGTAAATCAGAATTGGGATACCTGCCTTTGTTACTATTGATAGTGATGGGCAGCAAAGACAGATTTCCTAAGTTTTCTGAGCCTTTTCCTAGAAAGCAAGCAGCTGAGTAGACGCCCTCACTAGACAGAAGGTCTTAGCTGAGTCATCTACCCAGCCATTGTGTCAAGACGCCAACAGATGCGCTTGCTTTTTATTCTGTGCCAAGTACTGTGTCACCACTGCTAAGCCTCTGCAAGGACATAACAACAACTACCTTGTCACCCTGGCCATGACATCTCGTGGAGGTAACATGTGTAAAGTGCCCAGAAGAAGCCTGACTTCTTTCTCCCCACAACTATAGGAGGTATACGACAAATTCACAGGAAAGAGCTCATAACAATTAGAACCAGAAAAATGTACGCTTTGGACCATATTCTAAAGAGGCTACACAACAGGTGGGAAACAGAGGTAGCTGCATCTCTGAGGCAGTATGTAAGATTTATGTCTACTGATACTGTACTAATAAGAGTTAGTGCTAAAAACTTCAACCCCAATCCTATAAAAATCAGAATGATGATAATATTCAATATTTATTTAGCACTTACTATGTGCCAGATAATGTTTTAAGCATTTAAATGTATTAGGGTGTATCATTTTCTCTATTGACAAAAATGTGGCATAGAGAAAGTAAGTTACCTTGCCTGCAGCCACAGAGTCAAACATTAAAGAGGGAATTGAGGCTTAGACAAACTGGCTTTGGAATCTACCCACCCAGTTACTCCTCTAATCTGCCTTATTACTTTAAAAATCTAAAATTTCTAAAAACATGTAGCCTGGCAGGAAGCTCGTATAAATCTTAGAACATCCCGGACAAGAGTATCAGTATCTCTTTCAGCCAAAGCAAGATTTCTCTTAATTTCTACACAAGGACATTTTCATATTCCCACTCTTTTAATCCATTCTTCTATATTTAAAATTCATTTCATGATTGATCTTTTAAAAGAAAAACCAATATTTTTATTAGTACTGGTACAACTGCTATTGCAACAATTACTTTTGACTTAATGGTTTAAATCTGCTCCACGGCGCCTTCTGTGGGAATGTGTACGTCCCTCAGCTAAAGGTTAAACTTACCCCGTCACTTCTAGCTTCCATGGCAGGAAATCTCCAAATTTATTCTGCTATTTGAGAGCAGACTTAATAGTGAGATAACTCAAAGCTATTGCATCTCAGCACCCAGCCATAGCATAATCTTCCCCTTATGATGTCAACAAGCATCCTTTATATCGTTTTTTTATCTTATTTGTCAATTCATTTGATCCCTCAATAATTTTTGAAGGCAGTAAATCAAAGGCTATAATCATGTTCATAATGTAAAAAACTAAAACTTAAAAAGGTTTAATGGCCTATAAAATCAGTTAAGAGTTTAATGTGCGATACATGACCATCTAAACGTCTATCAATCCAGAAAACAGATTCCATGTGTTCTGTGTGAGGTAGAATCTACGTACATAACATAGACATAACTTGTGATAATCATACTGACCCGGACATGATGGGGCCACAGTTTGCAGATGGGGAACTATAATTCATGGCATTAGGTCTTCTCAAATGTCCCTCTTACCTTCTTGTTTCACAAAAGAATAAAACAAGAAATAAGAGTGTTAACTAAATAGATTCTCTGGATAATAGTATATATACACACACACACATATATATGAAGTATAAACATACACTTAAACTTTTATGCAAAGGAATCAGTATTTCACCTGCAGTTTTCTCCGATGCTCACATTACCCTTTCCATCTTACACAAGATGTTTGCTATGGTTTGAATGTGCCCCTTCCAAAATTCAGGAGTAGCCAATATGATATGTGGTATTATAATATTAACAGGTGGGCTTTAAGAGATGATTAGGCCATAAGCACTTCTCCCTCATGAATGGAATTAAGGCTTATAAAAGTGGCTTCATGTTGCCTTCTGCTTGCTCTTCACGCTCTGCCGTGTGAACATGCAGCAAAGGTGCCGTCCTGGAATAAGACAGCAGCTCTCACCGTGTACCAGACACCAAGGAACCCGCTGCTGCCTTCATCTTGGGCTTCTCAGCATCCAGAATGTGAGAAAATAAATCTTTCTTCTTCATAAATAACTCAGTCCCAGGTATTTTGTTAGAACATCACAGAACAGGCTCAGACAATGTGACTACAAAAAGATTTCTACCTTATAGTACCTGCCTGCACGGAGGATATAGATTTACAATAGAAACAAAAAAGAAAAAAAAAAGAAAATTGTAACAAACATAACTTTTTCCAAATTTCTGATATATAAAGATTAAAAATAATCCTGCAAGTTCACATAGATCTTTATAAATTCTATATTCTCATTTTAATCTTATAATAACTGAAAGCTCATTAAGACTATTATCCTCTTTTAACAGATCAGTTAACAGAGGAGTAATAACCCTGTGCGTAGCTTGAGAAGTAAGTATGTAGCTGAGCTACAAGGCAAGCCCAGTCTAGTGATCTTTAATCTGGACCATGCTACCGGCCCATGTGTCACTGAACCCAGAAATGGGCCAAATTCTCACCTGACAGTGTTTCCTTGGGAAGCCAGTTAGTCTTACGTGAACTTTTGTTTCTCCACTTAGTGGCAAAATAGCCATAATGTATTGCTAAACTGATTTAAAGAGTTCTAGATTGTGCAGAAAATTTAGAAAGCATTCAGTCTAGCCTCCTCATTTCCAGATGTAAAACAAAGACTAAGAGGGCCATGGTGCCTTGATTAAAATCTTGCAGCAAGACACCATCAGAGATGGGCTGTGAATCCAGAGTTTTGGTCTCTCAGTATAGCACCCTTTTCAGCTGCACAAAACCTTCTCCTACCTTAAATATTAGTTTCTTCCCACTAGTAGGCGCTGTTGCCTGAGCATGAGGAATTTCTCCTTCCAATTCATGGTAAAATTTCACTGTAACTGGGAGTGTAGTGTGGAACCTGCAAGGTCTATAAAATGACTCCTGCATGATCTCAGAACTAGGTTAACCCCATTACCACTGAAATTATCTCTCTCCGAAACGCTTTGAACATCTGCGTGCTCTGAAAAGCAATGGAATGGCAGCAGGATGTGAAGTGGTGGGTCCAAACACAACAAAGCTCTGGGCCCTGTTTGACGGCACCCGGCATAAAAAGGTTGTTTAATACACTGGTGTTACGTATGACCTTCACTGGGGGGCACTTTCCAGTTTTTCTTTGCTATTTTATTTTTGAAGAATACAAACTACTCAAGTGGGATAGGTGCTAAATTTGTGGATGGAACAATTTTTTTTCAATTTATTTATTTTTTCGATATAGAGTCTCGCTCTGTCACCCTGGGTGTAGAGAAGTAGTGTCATAATAGGTCACTGCAACCTCAAAACCTGGGCTTAAGCAATCTTCCTAAGTCAGCCTCCTCAGTAGCTAGGATGACATGTATATACTGTCATGCCACTGCTGGCTAATTTCTTCTTCTTTTTGTTGTTGTTGTAGACACAGGGATGCTTTCTCAGGTTCATCTTGAACTCCTGTGCTCAGGTGATCCTCCCACCTCAGCTTCCCAGAGTGCTAGGATTATGGGCACGAACCACCATGCCCAGCCACACACTGGGTTTTGATCCTAGCTGTACCATAGTATATATATGATCTGTGGACTTGGGGATGTTATTTTATCCATCTGGGCCATAGGTGGAATAGGAATAGCAATTTCAGCCCTAAGTACCTCAAAGAATTACTAGGAGGTACATATACGTATGCACATATCAACAAAGTACAATGAATTTGTCTAAGGTATATTGTTGTGAAATTGATATAAATCACATGCACGATAGAGTATACCATACATGTCTGGGGCTCCTATCCGTAGACCACGTTCGAAGGGATTTGTAAGCAAAATCCACACGGTGGATTCAACTACTCATCATGTGAGTAGACTAGTTTAATCCTAGCACTTGGGGAGGTCAAGCTGGGTGTGTTGCTTGAGCTCAGGAGTTCAAGACCAGCCTGAGCAAGAGTGACACCACATCTCTAAAAAAAATAGCCGGGCATTGTGGTAGGCATCTATAGTCCCAGCTACTCAGGAGGCGGAGGCAAGAGGATCACTTGAGCTCAACAGTTGGTTTGAGGTGGCTGTGAGCTGTGACACCAAGTCACTCTATCCATAGCAACAAAGTGAGAGTTTGTCTCAAAAAAAAAAAAAAAAAAAAAAAAAAAAAAAAGAAAGAAAGAAAGAAAGAGAGAGAGAGAGAGAAAGAAAAGGTAAAAGTGCTTTACAAATACTGGCAATGCTGTATGTATTCCCAGTGGAGTGGGAAGATGGATTCCATGAATACTGGACCCATGATGTTACATCAGAGATCAGAAAGAGGCCCATGGGCATTAAGTCTCACAACTTCAGGCCATCTCCGTCCTCGCATCTCTGTAAAGTCCTCCTTGCTAAACTGCAGTCTATATCTGATTCCATCTCCAGCACATGCATAGCAACACTGAGCTCTCCCAGTGCTGAAGTGACGTCTGGGGAACAGTTATTAATACACGTATGTATGTACACAGCATGTGAAAATATACAAGATTGAAAGCAGTTAGTGTATTACTTTTAGGCAATACTTTTCACCAGGACTATGCTCCTGGAAAAACTCCTGTCTCTCTACAGAAGCTTGCACAGTCATCTGCTATCACTTACCAGAATGTTTGGAATAAAAATGGTGTCAATTTTAAGGAAACACACTTCTCAATTTTCTTTGTTAACATCTGAATAAAACATGAGAATGTTCCTACTTTTCTTCTCTCTCCTTTCATTCAGAGATTAAGTCTCTTCACAATCTTGCTTTGTGTGTGAGAGAAAATAAACAGTCACCCTTCTTTGCCACCTTCAGATTAGCAGAATAACTGGGTTTTAAAGTAGAAAAGTTTAAATTCCATTCTACTAAACTCCACTAGCTCTTTTAATTTCTGAGTTGTAGAGTAACACTTTATCATAAGAACACAAAAAGAAATCACGTTTCTAGCCTGTAAAAGCTTGTAGACTGGTGAGGTCATCAGAACAGGAGAAGAAAGGGACAGAGAATTCTACAGAAAGGATTTGGTAGGAACTGAAGGTGCACTTTCTGGAGCACATGAGAATCTGGGAAAAGGGAACACTGCCTAGGAAGCCAGGTGCCTGGGTTACTCACATTTTCTGTCTGTCTGTATCTCCCTTCTATCATATAAAGTGAATACACTGAATCAAGTGTTTTTCTAAGGACCTTCTCGGTCTTCAGTTTTTGCATTCCAATATAAATTTTATAAGATGAACACAAAAAACAAATTTAGAGTAAGGCTGACTGAAGGTAAAGAAACTCTAAAGATGATTTGGAAAGCATACTTTCAAGACCCCAGGTTTGTTGAAACACTATAAGGTTATTAAGTAAAACAAATGAGAAAAGCAGGCAAATAGGCATGTTCTATTTATGTCAGTGAGTATTTCTGGGTGATTCCTCTTGTACTAACGTAGTTTCCCTATTTAGATTATCACAGTCAGTAAACACATTAATTTTTACAAGATGACTAATGCCCAAGTTCCTAATAACTAGTGAGGTAAGTGAAGAGCTCTCCCTTACTAAAGCATACAGAGAGCTTCCTGAAACCACAATCTGCAGACACTGCGTAAAAACAGGTAAGTTCCGTCATGGATTCTTGCTTTAGCTACTGCTATGTGCTTTTATTTAAAGTTCGGTCTTGGACAAGAGATACCACACAGGGGAGTGCAAAGTTCAAAGTCTTCAACAAAAATTTGGACTGTAAACACAGCTTGGCATTATCAGCATTCTGTTAAGTTCAAAGAGAGAAGTTACAACAAATACAGCTTGCTTTATTTCTGAAACAAAACTTTGAACATTTTGGTGGCCGTACTACTAATTAACCCATAGATTGTTCCTTTCATCCACACAGAGTGTTCGTCTTCCCCTGTGACAACATGTTGGGGTTATTTTTGCCCATCTAGAACATACTCTAGTGTTCCCTTCAGGCACTCGAGAGAGAACGGTACACGTGATGAAGGGACTGGAGAGACTGACCTGTTCAGAAAAATTAAAGCAACTCTGTATGCGCCGGAAACAAGGCTGAAGCCTGACTGTACAGTGCCATGATGACGGGCTGGTAACACTGGGAAGAATTCAGCGTGGCCAAGCTGGTACAACTGGGAGGGAGGGTGTAGTTTAAGGAATAGGGAAGATCTTTATCAGACAAAAAAAATTAAATCTTAAAGATGCGATCCATGAAATACAGCAAAATGGAAACATGAATGGTAGTTGGCAGGGTAATGGAATTAAGAATCATAAGATTAAGGTTGGCTCTATCCTATCTAACTTTATGACCTTGGAAAAGTCATTTGACCACCATGGACCTCAGTTTCCTCTAAATTAGAGCCAGAATTAGAGACTTTCAAAGTATGCTCCAAAGAACCCTAAGGATTTTGAGGATCCTGCTGTATTGTGGGGAATGGGAAGAAAAGTGAAAGGGAGGGGTGACTGGCCACAGCCTCTTTATTTTGTTTCATCTCTGTACCATCAGCTTCCTCAGAATGAGTTCTGAGGAATTTATCCACTTACAAAAGTTGGTACAACAAATGTATTGACTTAAAAAGTTCACAGAAGGTATTGGAGACTAATTTTACATCCATTCCTATTTCAAAAGTCTCCTTAGGAGGCAGAAGATTCATCCATTAAAATTGTGCTTTCTCAAAATGTTTCCTGAGCACCTGCTCATGTGGCAACACAGCAGAGACAGCAGAAAGACAGAGGTGCTGGTTACCCTCATGAAACTCAGACTCTAAACGCAACTTCGGATACAGGAATGTCAAAAGGTCACAAATGAATAGAGAAATAACTGAAGTAGTTTCCCATAAACTGAAAATTATTCATTCAACTGAACGTTTATGGAGGGCCTAACTGCCAATCTTTAAGACTTATGATAGACATTTAAAATAAACAGATACCGTGACACCTGCCTTCCCTAGAACACATGGGTATGGGTGTGTGTGTGTGTGTATGTGTGTGTGTATGTTATGCTATAACAAAACATAAAGGCTATTGAAGAGCCATACTGACAGACCACGAGAGTCATACAAGGCAGCAATTCACTTTTTCTAGAATTGGGCTCATGCCGGGGAGAGGAGGCTGTTCGAATAAACTTTTAGAAGAGAGATGGTAGAATCAGGCTCTGAAGGGTAAGTATTATAGAACATTTTACCTAAGTACAGAACAGTGTGTGTTTATGAGAGGTGTTTTTTCTTTTTCTTTTCTTTTCTTTTCTTTTCTTTTCTTTTTTTGAGACAGTCTCACTCTGTTGCCCTGGTTAGAGTGCCATGGTGTCGTCATAGTGCACAGCAACCTGAAACTCTTGGGCTCAGGAGATCCTCTTGCCTCAGTTTTTCTATTTTTAGTAGAGAAGGGGTCACCTTCAACCTGGGCTCCGAACTCCTGATTTCAAGCAATCCACCCACTTCGGCCTCCCAGAGTGCTAAGGTTACAAGAGCAAGCCACCATGCCTGGGCCATTTATGAGGAGTTTTAGCAGCTGTAAGTAAAATATTTATCTTACCAAGAAGATTTTTGAGCAAGTTTGATGTTGCCCAGTATCTATCAGTTGTGGCTGCCCATCATCGCCTAAGAAGTTATCACACTTTAAGGAGGAAGAAGGCACTCACCAAAAACAAAGGCTGACCAGACCAGATTTCAAAGAGAAATCCATGATCTAGGAACCACAATGAGGGGAAACGAGGACGGGAAACGGGCTTCCTACTGGCCTATTTATTACACATTTTGTGATACGTTTTCCGTTCTCGCTTCTAAAATTTTCTTCTTCACTACTGCCAAAGATGTCCTAATATTTGAAGATGTTCGAGTAGGGTGGTTGGGAATTTGGCAGCTGGAATACCAGCTTCAGAAGAAGTTGAGTACACTGCCCTTTTAAAATTTCTTTCCAGCTCTGCAATTCCATGATTAATCGCTCCCACATGTACACTTCATTGGATGGCTGATTGCTCATAGAGATATAGTCTCAACGTGCCTTCATCTAGTAATAGTCTCCTCGAATTATCCTCTCAGTTTCATCTGTAACACACACAGATTGGTGCTTGTGCTTTGGCTGGTGTTCCCGGCTGTTTGCTCCTCTTGAGTATGTCTGCATACTTTGGCTTTGAAGGGCTAAGGAACGACGTCCTATAAAGGGCACACCTAACCCCAGCACAATGTGCGGTGGGCCAAGGCCTGGATTCCATGTCAAATGCCCCCTCACCTGAGTGCCTCCTGCTGCACCTGCAACTGAACCAGCTGTGCTGGATCCCAAGACTCTCCAGGCCTTTTAAACTTGTTACTTTAATTATGCAATTTAATCAATTATTATGTAAATTAGTAACAAATAAAAATGCCTCAATATCATAAAATAAAATCTAAGTACAATGTTTTGAAAAAATTCCATACACACATTTCACTTAGGAAAAGAGGGTAAACTGTTCAATTATGTATGGATAAGCAAACTTTAATAATACACTGAATTAGGGGGGAAAAAGCATAAAAATCTCAACGCATTCTGCACCCACACTGTTTCACAAATGTCTTTAGTTCTTGCTCTCCTTTAAAGAAACCCAAACTGTAACTCGTAGAGGATCCATTACAACATGAATCACTATGACACCTGTCAAACACAAGACTGACAGCCATCACTCAAATATGCCTTGGCCATATTAAAAAAAAAATGGCCAAGGCATACACATTTTCTTATTTCTTTTATTGATGTATAATTTACATACAATAAATAAACCCATTTTAAGTGTACATTTGGATCAATTTTAATAAATTTACAGGCCCTTGTAACTATAACCATAAGCAAGTTCTAGAACATTTCCATCACGCTCAAAAGTTCCCTTGTGCCCCATTACAGCCAAGCCTTTTTGTATGTAAGCCTCAGAAACCTATTGATTGTTTTCCATTAGTATACATTGGTTTTGTCTTTTCTAGGATTTTGTAAAAATGGAAATATACACTAGGTATTAGGAAAAGACACTTAACACCTTTTAATTTATTTTCTTCTCCAGAAGGGCATTTGTATATATCATATCAAATTAATGTTTTGCCTCAAATTTGTTTATTTGCTAAAAATAATAATTATGTATGGCCATGAAAACTCAGAACAGGCGGAGATTGGAAGAGATTTTACATTTTATCAGAAATAGGATCTGGTTTTTGATGTTAAACAAGCAAAAAAACACCCTCTTTATTTTTCCTGATGAGGAAAAGATGGCAATCATTTTACAACTCTCGAGAATCAAATTTAAATGTTTCATTATGATGAAGTCATCTTTCACGGATCACTCCAGAAAGATATGAATTTTCTAACCTGCTGAGCACATCCAATAACCTTAACTGTATGATCACAGCCTGGAGACAAAAGACTTCTAAATGATCCTTACTCTATGTATTCAGACTTATTTTTCATTTCTTACCATTTATAGTGCCTGAAATATTTAAAGTAAGTTATGAGGTCTTAAAGTATAAAGCACTCCTTATAAAAGACTGTTCTTCACTAATAAGTGAATCTAATTTTTCTAACGCTGTGGAATAAAATATTCATAATGGATTAATGTGAAATGATAGAGACACAATTAAATGTAATTTCTCTTTATTAAAACTGATGTAGGATATTGGGCTTAGATAGGCATACTCTAATGGAAAATCTGAATGTAGCAGGGCATAAAACACATTACTTTTTTGCAGTCCTAAAGTGTAAGAGTGAGTATGTGCTAAAGTCCATAGGAAGATCCATTTACTCATTGGCCTTATTATGAGAAAATTAAAGCTCAGACCCATTAGGCAACGTGGTCCTTGTTACAATAGCACCATTTAGTAAACTAGAGTGCCAGAGTAACTGATTTGATGATGTCTGTGTTAATACCCACATTAATTCTCATACTGACAACCTGGGATCCTCTTGCCTTACAGAGTCTGTTAGTACATGAATAGATGCATGTTGGCTTGGATAGACATGAACGACATTACTGCTGATTTCTATTGACACGGGATTTGAGAAGAGAAAGGTAAGCACCTTAATAGCAACAAACTTAACATTTTTTATAACTCCATAGCACTAATAAACTAAAGGCAATGATATAGTCACTGGTCATTTACCTTCACAAAACATGAGGCTCAGGAAACCTAAAAAGTAACTTCCAGAAATTATTATAAAACAGTACTGTTGTCAGTCAAACCCTTATTATCAAGCCTGTATAAAGGCTCCTTTCAAATTCTGCCCTTTAGTGGGAGATGAGGAGAGAATCACTGCAACTCAAGGAGCCATCACAGATCCTGGTCTCTGGCAGGCCCACAGAGAGCATAACAATCCATGAAAAGTTGGCTTATCAAGGATATTGTCAAGTAACTAATTCTCGTCTTAGTTAGAAGCCCATTATCCCAGAAGGGAACCAATTTTTAAGAACTTTCATATTTATCTTATAATCTTGCTTCAGTTTCCTTAGAATTTCACCTCCTAAGGGATTGTGGATTGACTCACCTAAAATTAAAATTAAAAGCCCTTTGTTCAGAACAATAAATTGTGTCTTCTAAGAACCAGCAAAGACCTTGGACTTCTGCTTCCCTCCTGCTCCATATTTTTTAACCTGTAAGTTTTTGTGCTTGAGTTATTTCTACACTTTGGGCTCCTTGCTACACATTTTTACCAATGACAATCATACTTCATTATCCGAGGCTTATATCCAATGCTGTCTTCTCCAAGCAGCCAAATAAGAAATTAGTCCTGTCCTTTCTACATTTCTCTCCTGGTTCCTCCCTTCTTTCCTTTTCTCTTTTTAATGAATATTTTTTTGTGACTTGCCTATTCAAAACTTTGGCTCATTTTTCTATTGCGTTGTTCATGAAGGCTTTCTTTATACTCCCAAAGCATATGTAACTTCTTCCTGCTTCAAATTATTGCACAGATTTTAACTCTTGTCAGACAATCATGATAATTCATTTTAAACAACTGTCTGAACTCACCTACAAGACCTTAAGGAATGTTTACAACAGAAACGATGTTCATTTGTTATGTACTCCCATGAGGATCCCAAGCAATGCCTACTATTAAAACCTTCAAATTAGTATATGTGCTGGCAACCCATCATTTTAAAGATGATTTTTATTTCTAAAATACATAACAAAGTGAGTCTTTATAAGAAAGGAGCTTGATATTTATACCAGTTAATGTTCTTACAGGAAGAGTTCAAAGTACACTGTCAATTGGCTTATAGGAATTATGTCTTACTTATGTCAAATAGAGGAATAAAGTGAATGTAACTTTCATAACAAAAATTCAAATATATATAGCATCAGGTATCCAATTAAATGTTCTAAGTTAAGAGCAAATGAATACCAAAAAGGGTGGCTGTAGCAACGAAGAGACTATTTACATTTGTGAATAAAAGCAGCTCAATTTCATCATGTAAATATGTTTGGAAAGGATGCACCTATTTAAGTATTACCAAGTCAGTGATAAGTTTTAGTAAATTAAAGAACTTCAGATGTACTACTAGTATAGAACAAGAGACTCCTTGTGGTCTTCTAAGCCATATTACTTTATTTTTAGAAAAACAATTAGGAGCAAGTTTTCTGAATTCAGATTCTCTGCCTTTAAGACCTGGCTCTGTCACTCACAGGTGTGTGACCTTTGCTAAGTCACCTAATTTATCTGTGCATAAGTAACCCCCTCTGTAGATATAATAGTATCTACTACATTAGAGGTGCTAAAGGAATTATACAAGTCAATAGACATAAGGAGCTTTGGATCACCCTAGCAAATCCATAAATACTGTCTTTATTGTTTTGTTATAGCCAAGTGGTCATCACATTCACTACATGGCCATTTCCCATCATAAGAAAATAATACTTCTGGAAATTCATTTGCTATAAAATTTTATTTCCTGATAAAGAAGGATCAGACTTCTGGTTCAGGGTGATTATTAAGAACACAGTTGTACCCCAGGACTCTACTGAAAAAAAAGCATACCAGTTCCCAAAGTAATAAGCAACAGCAAAAATGTACGAGGGAAAGTATGTGAGAGAAGGGGGTTACAACCACCAAGATATTTCAATATGTGCCTGGAAAAGAGAAAGAAGACAAGAGCAGGTTAAGTGGAATAAACCATGTGCTAGAATAAGGTAGGATGGAGCTGAGACAGAGGTAAAAAGTAAAGGTTATACCGTTGACCATTTAAGCTGCAGCTAAGGATGTCTGGTGATAATTACCACTGTAATCTGAACCCAGTGGAAACGCTGGACTAAAGCTTCCGCCTTCTTCTACCCAGAGGACACTGCCACTTTTCCTAAGGCTACTACACGTTTCAAAGTCCATGACTGGTAAATTCAGCCACAAGCCATGGCCAGAGGTGGCCAAACTCAGTATGGTGTTGAAGGGGTATCTGAGTCTGAAATTTCTCTAGACCAGAAAGAACACTGCTGCAGAGCTGCTTCCTGCACCGCACAGCTGAGGATGAGTGGGCAGCAGACATGGCACCAGCAGTTTTCTTAGCTCTTTCAAAAGAGTGGGGGAAAAAAAAAAAAAAAGGTGATCAATTAGGAAGGGTCCTGGAACTCCCCCCTGGGAGATTTAATCTGGGCTGCTAACCTGTCCACTAGGGTTGATAGGCCCATGGGTACACTCACCCGGAAGGGCTCTTTGGCAAAATGCTGGATAGCAGAACGTTTAAGGCAAAGAGGCAACCTCCACACATCTCCCTGATTTTTACTGACAGAGCCAGAACTAGAATCCAGGTTTCCCCACACTCCACCCAGGCACATCTTCACTATCCCAGTCACAACTTTCCTTTCTGTTCTTTCAGACATTCCTATTTCACTAGTTAGTTCCATATATACACACACATATATTTTTAAAGTCTTTTATAATTATAAAAATAACACATGTTCACTGTAGAGAATTTGAAAATTAAAGACAATTATGGAAAAAATAAAAATCATATATAATCTGCTGTTTACATTTTAACATGTTTTTAAAAGACTTTCTATCCATATTTTTCTATAAATTTTATAACACTGTTTTTACCCACAGAGTATTTTCCCAAATAATGAGTTCTTTAAATATAGTGTTTTGATAGTATCTCAACACTTGGGATCTGCAATATTTTATTCAACAGATTCCCTTTCTATTTTTCATTATAAGTTGTACTTCAGTGAACATTTTCATAAATAGATATTATACCAATATGTATTTCTTTAGGATGGAGACAGGTATATACGCACATTTATATATATTTATTTATTGTTTTTTATTTATACATATTTAGATATATATCTGTCTGTCCATTTACCTGTCAATCTATCTGTCTATTAATCAACTGATCCACCCATCCATCCATCCATTCATTTGGACTGGGAATGGATGCAAGACCCTATGAGACATTTAAAGTTCATGAGGAAATGTTACAAAATCATTTTCTAAAAGTGTTGGTCCAATTTACACTCTTGCCAGCTGCAAATGAGAGTGGTTCATTTTCCTACATTTTAGCTAATTTCAGAGGTAAAAAGTTAGATTTCAGTTTATTTGATTTTTATTCCGTACTAGTGTGAATGAAATTTATTTAATTATCCATTTGCATTTATCTCTTTAAGAATTATTTATATCTCTCATCTAAACCTATTGGGATATTTGCCTTGGCATGAAAATTTTAATACAAACATCTTTGCTTATTGTGTTTATTGCAAATATAATTCTTATTTATTTGATTCTTAATTTTGTCTTTGATATTTACATTTACTTTAAAATTTTCGTTGTAAAATACATTAAAAATTTCTCTTGTGACTATTCTTTTTTTTTTTTTCCTTTTAGATTAATATAAGGGTACATGCAACTAGGTTACATTATTTGCATTTGTTAGGTAAAGTCCAAGTGGCAGCTGAGCTCTTCACCTGCAGGTGCACCATGCACCCTCACATTGTACTTGTATAGGTGAGAGCCACCAGATCCCTTTTCTCCTTCTCCCTGCCCACTCCTTGCATGTGATAGTTGTTTTCTCTAATGACTATTCTTCATTGCTTTATAGTCATAAAGCATACAGAAAATATTTCCTGAATATTTATCCCATTAATATTTATATTTCTTTCTTTTTTTTTTTTTTTGTTTTGGATACAGAGTCTTACTCTGTTGCCCTGGGTAGAGTTTAGTGGCAATGTAACTCACAACAACCTCAAATTTGGGGGCTAGAGTAGTCCTTTTGCCTCAGCCTCTTGAGTAGCTGGGACTACAGGTGTGCACCACTACACCTGGTTAGTTTTTTCTATTTTTTGTAGAAACAGGGTCTTGCTCTTGCTCAGGCTGGTCTTGAACTCCTGATCTTAAGCAGATTACCCACCTTGGCCTCCCAGAGTGCTAGGATTACAGGTGTGAGCCACCACACCTGGTCTCAATATTTATATTACACTGTAGGGTTTTTTTAAGTTGCTAGTTTTGGAACATTTAATTTTTTTTAACTCATTTGGACTGCATAAGTCATTTGATTTAAGAGCCTATATTTTTCTGAAAGTACTAGTTTTTGGATAAGCCACACCTTTAACTTTAAAATATAGTAATTTAGGGCGGTGCCTGTGGCTCCAAGGAGTAGGGCACAGGCCCCATATGCCCATATGCCAGAGGTGGCAGGTTCAAACCCAGCCAAGGCCAAAAAACTGCAAAAAAAAAAAAAAAAAAAATATATATATATATATGTATATGTATCCATATATATAAGTTTAAACTTTTAGAAGAGGCTTGTGGAGGGTCCTGTCTACCTTGTCTATTTAATTCCCTCACCACATTCTGCTCATCCAGACTGCTTTGTCCATGAAGGTTTCCCTAAGTCATAATCCCTCTGACTATGCTGGGATAGTTGAATGAATTGGCCTCTCCATGCATACCTTTGCTGCCTGGCCACTATGTCACTTGTTGAGACAAATAATTTTCACAGTGTTGGTTTGTCACTCTACTCTTTATTTCTGATAGACCATTGTGAAAATATTTGAGAGACATTCTCTTTCTCTACAACTTTAAAAAACATCATAACATTATAATACAATGTAAATTAAATCACAATAAATGCAACTTAACTAGTTCATTTAAGTACTTATAATAAAGTATTGTTGATATAAGTAGGACAATTCTTCTGAAGGATTAATCAAACTATTTAATTGCCCAGAACAACCTCTGAGAAACAAGGTTAGAAAATTCAAGCTCAATGGGTCAGGGCATGGTACATCATATGGGCAGATTTGGCTTAACCCAAGAAGCATGCTCCACAGTCTGCTTTCATGTCTAAGAATAGATCAGCTGAGCTGTCTGTTAAACAAGAATTCTGTTTATGATCAACAAAGATTTGAGCTACTTCAATTTGCACCACATCTGCATCTAATTTCCAAGGGTGAAATAGCCGGCTGTGGGGTTCACATGTAGAATATGGCTTTCTGGAATTCAGGGCATGGGTGACAATGAGTGGCTCCACTTTCAAGCAGGGCTCAACACCCTCAGGCCCTTGACCATATGCTCCTCAAACCTATCAGTGTTCCTCCTGGACTCTTTTCAAATTCAGCAAATGCATCCTTTCCATTGAAGTCCCTGGGACTGATGACAATCTTTACAGGTCACCTAATCCATGCACCTGCTTTTAGGCAAGGCTCCTCTTAAAGACACCCCAGACAGATGGTTCTTTGCAGTTCTCAAAATTCCCCAGGGAAGGAGGTTCCAAAAGCTGCCACAATAATCCATTCCCAAGTCTCCCGGTCACCTCTAAGACACTGAATCCTAAGCATGTAGTTAATAGCAGGTGGCAATGAAACAATTCTTTGTCTTTCCCGGAGGAATTGGAAGTGGGCCAAATAGCCATGCGGCAATTGCCAAAGTGTACAGGAACCCCAATGCTGCTCTAAGCTTTACAAATATCAAGTTAAGTGGGGGGTATTTAGTGTTCCCAGCTGACAAAACCAAATTCAGCGATTTAAACAAGTTTCATAATGCTCAGTCAGGAATTTACATATGTCAGTAATACATTTCAAGGTTTAAATTCTTTCAATTTAAAAAACTGAAATAAATAACAAAGATAAAAGTAACTTGGAAATAAAAATTTTAAATATTTCTTAATGGAGAACTGAGTTATGAAATATTTTAATAACAAAATCCATGGAATGCAGGATAAGGTCAAAGAGGACTATTTATAAATTTAAATGCTTTCACTATTAAACAAAGAAGACATTCAGAATAAGGTACTACAAAAATGCATAAATAAGTAAACTTAATCAAATTGGAATGTAGAAATCTGTAAGGCTAAACATTAAAAGTAATGAGATAGAAAACAAGTAAACTCCATATACCACACACACACACACACACACACACACACACACACACACACAGAGACATATCTTAGGAAAGCTTAACTAAGGGAAGAAAAGGAAATAATAGTCAAAGTAAAAAAGAGAGATAGAAGGCTAAGGCCGCAGAATCGCTTGAGTCCAGGAGCTTGAGGTTGCAGGGAGCTATGATAATGCCACTTACTGTAGCCCCAGTGATAGAGCAAGACCCAGTCTCAGAAAAGGAGAGGGAAAGAAAGGGAGATATAAATACAGACAAAAAAGATATTTTAACAATTATAATTGAGTCATATGACTACATAGTTGAAATGCTATCACAGTTGAAAATCTTGATGGAAAAGCATGCCTTTTAAGCAAAAATAAACTACCAAATAAATTTTAATAGATTTAAACCAAAACAAAACCATAACAAAAAACAATTCAGTAGCTTAATCATCAATGATAAAATGGAAAAGTTTTTAAATATAAGTTTGTTAAAGACTTAACTGTAAGACCAGAGACAATAAAAATCCTGTAAGAAAACTTAGGAGACTCTTCTGGACATTGGCTGGGAACAAAGAATTATTTATGACTAAGATCCCCAAAGCAAATGCAATAAAAAGAAAAATAGACAAATGGAATCGAAAACCTTTTACACAGCAAAAGAAATAATCAAAAGAGTAAATAGACAACTTGCAGAATGAGAGAAAATATTTGCAAACTATATCTAGAATCTACAAAGAGCTCAAATCACTCAGCATGGAGAAAAACAAAGAACCCCATTAAGAAATGGGCAAATGATAGAAATAGACATTTCTCAAAAGAAGATATACGAACGGCCATAAGAAAAATGCCTCTACAAAATTAATTATCAGGGAGATGTAAACGAAAACCACAATAAGATACCATTTTACTCCAATTAGAATGGCCATTATTAAAAAATAAAAAATGTATACATTTTATGTATAAGTGTCTCCTGCAGACAAGGATATGGCAAAAAGGAAATACTTATACACTGTTATGAATATAAATTAATACAACTCTATAGAGATAAGTATGGAGACTTCTCAAAGAACTAAAAGTAGATCTACCATATAGTCCTACAATCTCACTAATGGACATCTACCCAGAGGAAAAGAAATTATCTTGAAAATATGCCTGCATTCATGTTTACCATGGCACAATTCACAAGTTCCAAGACAAGGATTCAACCTAAGTGCCTATCAACCAATGAGTAGATAAAAAAAATGTGAATGTGTGTGTCTATAAACACATATACCTACACACACATACATACAATTCAGTGATAAGAAAGAAGGAAATGTCTTTTGCAGCAACTTGAATGGAACTGGAGACCATTATCCTAAGTGAAATAACTCAAGAACAGAAAAATCAATGCCCCATGTTCTCACTTATTAGTGGGAGCTAAACTATGGCTATATAGAAGGGCACACGGAATGGTGCAAGGGACATGGGAGACTCACGGGGGGGGGGGGGTTACAGGAGGGGAAGGATGAGAAATGACCCATGGGCTATGAATAATATTACTCAGGCAATAGGTGTACCCAAAGCTCAGCTTCTACCACTCTACAATATCTACATGTAACAGAAGTCAATTTGTACCCCCTAAGTCCATCAAAAAATAACAATTCAGTAAGGTGTTTGGTTATTACTACGCAAAAGTCAAGAGCATCCTTTTATACTAGCAATAACCATATAGAAATAGAAACAAACAAAAAGTCTCCTGAACAGTCAAAACAAACAAACGAACAAACAAAAAACTCTGAATTATCTTGGAATAAAGTTATCAAGAAAGAAAAATAATTTTCTTCCCTCCATCCCCGCCTCACTCTTTCTTTTTTTTTTTTGTTTAGACACAGTCTCACTTTGTCGCCCTGGGTAGACAGCTGTGGTATCATAGCTCACAGCAACCTCAAACCCCTGGGTTTAAGCGATCTTAAGCCTTCCAAGTAGCTGAGACCATAGGTGCTCACCACAACACTGACTGGCTAGTTTTTCTATTTTTAATTCTGCAGGAGATGCATTTTTTATTTTCATTTTATGAAGAACAAACATGAATCAGCTACCTTATTAATTTTTTGTTGTTTCTGTCTTCACTAAGATATTCTTTATGACCATTACCTAATTGTTAATGTTAATGTGGAGATTCATGGAGGAGGGAATTTTGGAATGTAAATGCAAGTATATCCTTAAGACTCTAAGAACATATTCCCCCATTTCTCCTCCTGTCTAGATCTAAGAACAACTTTTTTCTTGTCTCTGAATTGTGTCTGACCTGGTATTCATTCTTAGAGATAAACATTTCCACTTGGGAACCAATTTTTTTTTTTTTTAATTCAGAATCAGTGCTTTAGTGAATATGTCATTCCTCATAGCTTTAGTCACAAAATTCCTTGATTCCATTAAGTGTTTTCCGTGAAGCTTTCTCAGTTCTGGAACTCGTGATGTACATATTCTCAGAAAATAAGATTGTTGCGTAAGATTACCTAAGATTAGGATGGGGTGGGCATGAGCAATGTTCCCTCCTAACACCTTTTCTTTACCCATCTACTCTATAACACATTCATTTTCCCTTCATCTTCATTTCTTCCACACTTCTCTATAGATGAAAAGAAGAAATGGAGATGGGAAGAGAAGGAAAAATAATGAAGAAAGGAAGAAAAGAAGAAAGGAAGGAGCCAAGATACACTAAGTAAAGGATTACACAAAGATGGCCAATGTCAAGAAAATTTACAGATGAGCGTATAATAACTTATGAGCTTAACTATTTCATCAAAAAATTTTACTGACTTGGGACTCAGCAAACATGTTTTAGATACTCTAGGACCTTCTTGTGATCATTAAGAGAGAGTAACTATTCCCAGAGTAGAAATATCAGCATCATAAAAAAAGTATAGTGAAATCTCAAGATTTCCTTTACTCCAAGATTAGAATTTATAGGAAAAGTAGGGCCTCTTAAGAACAAGACTGACAGAGGCCCCTCTGAGTATGTCCCAAGGGCTAGCCTGACATTGTTATCCCTAAAAGACCACTGAAAATTTAACAGGACAGTTGTCTGCCAAAGACAAACAGGAATAAATGCTTGAAATCTCTGACTATGATACCATATGTGACAAAAAAACAGACATGATTATGTTAAGTGTTTTAAGATAGATTATTGATGTTACTGAGGTGTGCCTTAAAAATTGGAGAATCCTTTCCAGTTATGATTAGAGAGAGAGAGACATGACTATGGAAATACGATAAGACATGCAGTGCTGCAGGCACCAGGGATGGACGGAGGTGACCACAAATTAAGGAAGACTGTGGGAAGCCTCTAGAAGATGGAAAAAGCAAGGATTCTCTCCTTGAAACTACAGAGAGGAATGCAGCCTTGCCAGCCTCTGCATTTTTAGTCCCATGAGACCTGTGTTGAACTGACCTAAACTCCTGTAAAATAATAAGTGTGTTTTACCCTAAGCCTAAGTTGATGGTGATTTGTTACAGTAGCAATAGAAACTAATACAGGCATCATTAACCAAGAGTGACACAATTCTTTATAGTTGATAAAATTACATCTCATATCAAACCAATTTGAGAATGAAGACGGGAGGAGAAAGCCTATGGCATTGCTCTGTCTTGCCCTCTACATCCCCTTCCTCCACCCCTTGTGGAAAATGATTTGAACCAAGGTTATATATGATTAACTCATTCATGCTTCCTTATAAATTCCCTGAATATTATCCTATTAGTTTTATTCCAGTTACAAATGAATATCAAGATATCTCTTGAGATAATTCAGTCAATTCACAACCACCACTTTGTAACTGTTATACACAAAGAAAATGAGGTTTCTAGGGTTAACAGAAAAATAAAAAAAGATTTAGACTTGTCACTGCCATTTCCATTTGGTGGCTGGGGCTTAAATGTCCATTTCTCTCTTAGAATCATTTTCTTCATCAAAAAAAAAAAAAAAGTCAGAATTAGATGATTTCCAAGGTACTTTCCACCGCAAATGTATATGAATTCTTAAGTAGGCATTAAAACTTTGAAATGCTTTCTCTCTGAAGGTGTAGTCAGCACAGATAAAACACACATGCACACACATAATGTTCTGAAGATCTCTTATTTTTGGAAAGTTGAGAGTAATCTTTAAATCTGCATGCAATTTTACAACACAATATCCCTCTTTTAGTTGAATCTGGTAGCTTATTCCCTTAATAATATTCTTATAGTATTGCTGATATGTAAAAATCTAAATACATACAAAATACACCAAAAATATAGTTGATCTGATTTGCATTTCTGCATACCTAGGCACTTCCTGTTTTGAATTGAGTGAGAAAACAAAGAACCATACCATTTTTCTCATCCCCCAAGTCCCTTAAATCTATTCTTATAAAATTTCCCAGTTCCACTATCCCCTATGAAGTGGCTTTCTAACGTTATCTAGATGTTACATGGCATATACAATAGAAATGGTTATCCCCTTATTTTTTTAATAAGTCACCAATCTGATGCTACCTGCTGTTTAACAAGAGTAAATAACTTCCTACTTTGCACACAAAAACATGCAAAAAGGTCCTTCCTATGACATATCACACAAGATCTTTCACCATTGGACCCCTAGATTCTTTATCCCTCCATATCCTACCACTTCTTCCTCAACTCAATATTGCTTCAGTTCCAGAGAAATTCTGTTATAAAGTTTGCAATGTCTTTCTGTTCCATGCAGTCCATGCTTTCCTACCTCTATACTTTTGCACATTCTGTTTCTATTATATGCAACACCTTTCTTCTTTCTCTATTTGAAGAAATTCTATTTCTTCTTGAAGACTGAACTCAGATATTATCCCGTAATTACCTGGTTTTTCCCAGGCCCCCAAGACATTCTCTCTCATATCCATATGTTCACAGCTTCTTTACAGTTACGTCATATGGAAAAAGAATTATCATGTATTTTTGATTCCTTATCTTCCAACAGTCTGTGAATTTCTTGGGGGCAAAGACCTCCATATTTATTTATAGTACACTTTTCCCTAGAAAAGATTTATAGCAAGTCTGATTCACCCCACCTAGGTCAGTGATGGACACACAGCAACTCTCCATAAACATTCACTTAACAAACAAACACAATAACCTTACAATAGCCGACTGGGTCACTACCAGACATATCAATTGACTAGAGAAGAGAGAGCACAGAAAATCTAGGAGATAATTCTCTTGTTAGGTTTCAGCATCTCTGGTACTTGTTCATTTTTCAAAGGAACAGAAATTGAAAACAGACACAAAAAGCTCTGCTACCTGAAAATCTAGTATTACAAAAATACACATTCCTTATTTGACTTAACCAGAACCAAATGAATAGGTGTAGATCAGCACCATCTAATGAACGTATTCTCTACTGACCTCCTGATTTGCCACAGGATCCCAGGCATGTTAATCACTCCCTCCCTTTTGCCTTATATTCCTCTAGAACCATAACAAAGGACATTATGCATTCTAGGAAGGCAGTTTTTTTTTTTTTTTTTTTTTTTGTTTGTTTTTAACCTGTGACTTTTTATTCTTAGGTTTGATGAAGAGTAAACAGTCATGGAAAGTATAATTGGATAAAGGGGGGGTATGATCTAATTTAATAAACTAGGAGGAACTTAGGAAAACCTCTTTGTTCAGATTCTTCTCTGGGTTCCTACGTCTTTGAAGATAAGGACATTCCTTTCCTCCATTAATGTGGACCTTCTCACATGAGAGCATTTGTGACTTGCTTTAGAGAATGTTCAGAGAATTCCTTCTAGATTTTGTGGCTTGCTTTGGGGAGGAAAAGTGTAGGAAAG